>JABXWE010020683.1:0-14100 GCA_014611495.1 Limonius californicus | reverse complement strand
CTCATCCCACCCCGCTTACCTCGGATCAGCGCACGTAGCGCTATGCACGAGTCTAACATGCCCCACCCTTGTAAAACCCCCCCAACTATGCTACCGAGTCACTCCCGCTGCTCCAGAATTAATTAAAATTCGGGCCACAACGGGAGTCGATCTCGGGTCAACCGGTTGCGAAGCGGACTCTCGCCCACTGCGCCACCCGGTCGCCTAATTATTCTTTATTACAATATTCTTTCACATTTTGCAATGTACATTTCATAAATCACCCGTGGTCATCACATATGATAGGAACCTGCCATATTACTGTTGGAGAAATTACAGTATTGTTACTTTTCAATGCTTAGTTATTAACTTCACAAATATTCTAAACATTACGACATATTCGGCATTCTACATATTTTAATGGTTAAATATAAAACAATAACAACTTATTTACTGAACTTTTAGGGCCATGTAGTTTAAGATAATTATCTATAATTGGGTTTCATCAATGCAGATACGTGGGACAAATAAGAAAAAACATTATCAACAATACCAGCTCTTACCAAAATACCTTCCTTCTTTGTTCCATTTAACAAGTTTTTGAGTGCCGCAGTACTTTAACTGAGCTCTTATAAAGATCTCGGCTATTGGTGATAAATTGTTTAATATTCTATAGTTTTGATTTTCTAGCAGTTTCTTGTTATCACCCTTCATAAGTCCTTTTTTAAATTGAAGATGTCTTTTTAGATTTAGAGCCCAGCTTCAACCTTCTCACAACTCGCTTGCACTTCATTAATTCTTGGTAAAGCACCTTCTTTCGTGGGGACAAGGATGCTTGGTTTGGGAATTCCTATTGTCGTCGGGGATACAGGATGCTCTATAAAAACCAAACATTTATTAGATGGGTTCCTCGGAGATATGGTGATGTCAGTTAAATAGGCATAATCTTACACACCCCTCAAAGAGATACAAAACATTGTCGTATCAGGTGAAGTCCACATTTTTTTATTTAACAGCTGTATCACACAGCAAGATTAACCAAAAGGGAGTAGAATACACACCTATTTTTCTAGTTAACAGTGACCCACTTGCTATAACTTCAGCACTATTCAGCATCTTCACAGCTACATTTTCTCCTCGATTTTCTGTTTCTGCGTAACATGAAACAAATCATTATACAAGTGCCCAGATTAGCAGCTAAATAACTTACCTAATAAGCTTTCTTCTCTCAATGCATAATATTATCTTTCTACTAACGTTGGAATAGCACCCCTGTTCAATTCACCAGTACTTCCACAACTCTGAACCTCACATCGTTTTTTGTGCCCCATTTTCCTGTAAAAAATAAATATTCACTTTATATCTAATTACTTCATAATATTGCCTTCTTATCTTTATTAAAGCAATTTGCAAAGTCGAGTGGTAGATATGTCGACTACAAATTCCACAAATTTATTGAAGAAATGCAAGTAGAAGGAACTGATTATAGAATTCACAGTACGTAGGCACGGCAAATACGGCAAGTAACTCACAAAGTCCACCAAGAACGACCAAATAGCAATAATACAAATTATCAAAATTTATTGCGCAACGATTACAATTTATGAAACAATCGCAACACCAAACAAAATTTTGAAAGTGTGAAGTTAAAACACGGTCTCGCTATACTTCGATGACGATCGGAACGGATCGGCAGATACCAGTGCCTCGAGCGCCTCTAGATTTGGTGGACGATACTAATATCAAGGACTGCTTTTTATAAGTATGAGTGACGAGGGCCTGAGGATACACACCAAAATGTCACAGGGTCTTGACATAATACAGTTATCACGATTTTGTTTCCATAGCTAGGTAGATAACATAAAAAACTCCTCTCGTGTTTAGATATCTTTTTATCTCACATTACGCCGCCTTCGGTGGTCTAGTGGTTGGCGCATTTGCCTTTAGATCCGAGGGACGCGGGTTCGAACCTGACTGAGGTCGGCGAGATTTTGCTAGCGGGGAAAAATCTGACAAAGCGCCTTCTGTCGGATAAGAAGTAAAGCCGTAGGTCCCGTGCCACTGCGATGTGTGACACGTTAAAAATCACTACTGGAGTTGGAATTACCCCAGATAAGGAAAATTCTTAGTTAGGGTGTACAATGGGCCATATGGCCTAAGTGCATAGAGATGCTTGGAAAACCGCGTCCTAGATCTCGCCCCTTCAAAGTAAGCAATCACCTCACATTACTGTGTTCAAGGTTGCTAATACTTTTCGTCTGCAATTGTTCATGTTATTACTTTTTACTAACCATGCACTGTCGGTCTACGACTTTTAGGCGTGCACCTGGCGCGCATCATTGGGCGCGGCCCTATAGGCGCGGTCGTGTTAGGCGCGTGGACATTTAGGCGCGATAGTGACAAATTTACGTCATCTGTCACCTTGACTTAAAGGACGAAAATTTTCGCTATTGTCAGATATGTACATTCAAGAGCTTTATCTGAATGTGAATAAGCCGGCCCTGAATCGAGCAAGAGGTTGTTGAAGTATTTAAGATTGATTTAATCAAAATATTTATTTTCACAATTAGATTTACATTAAATAGCTTTCGAAGTTGTACAAGATATAAGTAACTTATCTGTATCTGCATACGCATAAATAAACAATCTGAGAATCCGTCTGATAATTGTGGGAAATACCTCTTAAATAATCTATTATAGCGCGATCACCAAACTGTTGCACAATATTTTTACCTACTTAATAATTTTGGACCCCTGCAGAGCACCGCTATTAGTGGGATTTAGCTTGCACCTGTCCGGCAAAATCCGCGCCTAAAAATCTCGCGCCTAAATCTAACTAAAAGCGCGCGCCCAATGATGCGCGCCAACGGTGCGCGCCTAAAAGTCCCGTTCCGATGCACTGCTTGCTATTTAGGTCCTAGATATGTACACCACCTACATACTGAAATTCCATTCTTGGTTTTGATGTTCTTGATTTACATTGTTTCAGTTTCCGGGTCATATATTCCAAACCCTCTTTGTTTTGCGCAATCAATACCTACTGGTCCGCAAATTGTATGGCACAGATTGTTTACTGTCATTATCATGGTATCTGTTGTGTATTGACAATGTATACGAATTTATCCATTTTTCTGAAAAACGTCTATTAACGCATTCGTTCATTAGTATCTGTATTGAAATAAAGAGTTTGTTTGTACCGTTTCTGATTACTTCTTCTGGTATATTTCTCGGTCTAGAATCTAGAAGTTTTCTCGTTACGAATTATATTTATTGCTTTGCACGCGTGCGATTTTGTAACTTGCAGGTACTGCATTTATTCTGGTATATCATTTAAATCTAATTTATTCTGTAAAGGAACTTATTTGGTTTTTAATATTCTGAATTTCCACTGACACACATTTTTACTTTTTCTGCGTTTCTTTTACCACGTAAGTTGTCTTGATTGTTTTACACTGTACTACCATTACTATTTTTTGTAGATTTGCTTGTCTTTATTATGTTTGATATTTAGCCGTTAATCATATAGTGTCCGTTTATGTTTCTTTTCTTCTTCTATGTTTTTATACAATATAATATCAACTTTTTCTTTTTACCTTTTTCTCCTATAGCTGCATATGCGATATCTTGAATGAACTATTTAATATATTAATATAACTGTGTGCTTGCTATCACCATATCTTTGTCAAGCTGCCGATAGAGCAGGTTTTGATATAAATATGTGACACTAATATTTTCCCAACCCTTAATATTGTATTGATTCCTTGTTGCTTTAGCTATAAATAAATGAAAATAATAGTCGTTTAAGGGAGAATATTAGGGAGACATAAACAACACAAAAAAAAATGCTGGGATGGATAAAAAAGTTCTAAATATTTTTACGGGCGCAGTAGTCGAAATAATAAAACATGATGTTAAATAAATAATAATATTTATAGGAAACGCAACCTTGATACACTACATGACTACAAAGATAATTTCCAATCACAAATCTTTATTGACTTCCTCAGTTCTTCCAGTACAATAATACTATAGTTGTATGTCCTGGCAAAGCATGTTTGGAGCTGCATATACATGCTGTTTTTATTAGATACTGTATGTTCGAAATACAGGGTGTTTTTAAAAGGTACCAAAACCAAACGGGTGCTGATTCCTGAACATGGGCCAAAAAATGCTTTCTAAGAGAGATACAGCTCTTCAAAGGTACATCATCAAGGATGGCTTATTTTGAATATCGTGTGAACCCTTGTTATAGAATTAGTAAAATTAAAACGTTGAATAAACCTTTGATGCCAAAGGTAATTCTTTAATCAAACTTGCAATAATATGCCCCAAACAGCCCCAAATAAGCGGAGGATCTGGTAAAATTCTGTTTTTTTTTTGTAGGAGAGGAGTTTCGTCACTTTTCAGTAGAAATTACCAAATTTTGAACCTCTTCACATAAGAAATATTCTTGCTGAAAGTTGATATTTTGCACCGTTTTCGAGATTTTTCGTTGTGAATGTTCAAAAACTTGTTAGGCGGTCAAGTAAACATGTGTAAAAGAACAGCCTCCGTCTATTGGGGGCTCTTGGGGGTAAATTATTTCAAAGTTTGATTGCAGAATCGGTTTTGGCAGCAAGAGTTCATTAATATTCGAAATTTGGTAATTTCTTGTTTAAATGGTTGACACATTATTTAAAAGAAGCATCCTCGGTGATGCACCTTTGAAGAGCTGTAGCTTTCTTAGGGAGCATTTTGTGACCCCTGTTCCTGGGAAGTAGCTTTTAAAAAGCAGTTAACTTCTTTTAGGTTAGGCTTAAATATATGCTGGTATGTGTGTTATATCGTGGAACTTATAATATACTTTTTTTTATTATTAGCCCGCAACATCCCATTGTTGGGCAAGGGCCTCCCCCATAAGGGGGGTTGTAGATCTACTCTCCCTTAGTGATCAACTCTCGTGGGAGAGAGGCGTCGCGATAACGCAACTTTCGGGTCACCCATCCAAGTACTGACCGGAGACCACGCAGCCTTAACTCTCCTGATCGTATGTGAACGGGCGACAAATGTGCGCAAGCCGGGACCTTATAATATTCTTATAATAATAAAAACATACTTATATTCTACACCAAAAAATTATTGTATTTCATACATTAACTTTTATACATTTTAGGTGATGACTATCCTGCCGGAGAATATCCAGCTGGGCCATACCCTACTGTAGTACAAAATCCAAATAAACAACAAGTTCTTGTGGTCCAAGCAGCCTCTTATTCTAGATTTCTAGGTAACATTACAATCAAATATGATGGAAGTGGTGATGTCATTTCATGGTCAGGAGCTCCTATCTATTTAGACAGCAAAATACCACAAGGTTAGCGGTTTAATTTTATTAGTTTTATACAACTCGATACATCAATATTTCGTATATTTAGATCCCGAAGTAAATAAAGAAATCGCAGTGTGGAAGAAGGGTATAGATGAATTTGGCAACATCGTAATAGGAAAAACAAAAGTACTTTTAGAACAAAGAACTTGTAGGGTCGCGGAATGTAATTTAGGAAACTTCGTTGCTGATTCTATGGTTTATGCAGTAAGTTATAATTTAATTACTTTGTAAAGGATATTTGATTTCCAATTATTTTAACATAGTACTTAGATACAGATGAAGAAGATGCATGGACTTCTGCAGCAATTGCTGTAACCAACCCTGGAGGTCTTCGAACATCTATTGAAAAAGGAGGTAAGCATTATCTCCTCTAATCTCCTTAATTGTATGATGATATCCCTAAATCACGCGACAGAGAAGCACTCAATTAAAAACCTATTATGGAAATTGTAGTGCATTTTTAGTATTTCTTTCTAACCTAATATCATTTAATGGAAAAATTGTATAATGTTTTCAGATATAACATTCAATGACTTGGTTACTACAATACCGTTTGAAAATACTTACGATATTGGCGATATTCAGGGTAAATATATAAGACAGTTCTTGGAAGACAGTACTGAACGTTTCAATAACCAACGAATAACAGCTAACCTTAACTTACTGCAAATATCAGGTAGGTATTGTTACAGACTTATCAGTCATATCTGTTAGTCTCTATTATAGCAGACTTTAAACCTTAGCTTACTATTGTTTAGGGAATATATTAAAATTCAAATCACATTCTGTTTCTGTTATCTGACTTCTTGCTTATAAAATATTGTATTATAATACGCTTTTTTTAATCGATTAAAATTATTTAAATGTATATCAGAAGATAGCATACAATGTACGTCTATGATTTTAGGATATCCAAAAGAGTGTATTATTTCTCACTTTCATGGTTTTGTAGGTATTCGAGTGGTTTACAACATTACAAACCCAAAAGGATCAAGGGCTCAATCAATAAAGGTACTTTGCAGAAAGTGCTTAGTGCCCAAATATGAAAAATTGGACGACGAAAGCTTCTACAAGATCGTTGTGAATTCGTTCTTGGCGGGTGGTGGAGATGGTTTTACTGCAATATCGGACAACTTGAAGAATCGAACAATTGGACCACGTGACTTGGACATATTACAGGAATATATTGAACAGCAAAGTCCTATTACTCAGTCTCTGGATGAAAGAATTCAAGTCATTATGTAGAAACATGTAATTTTACTATGATTATTTCGTGTAATCGTAGTTAATTGAAAATTCTACTATCTACATTAAAATATAGTAGCAAATCATGAACACATATAGCTAAATGCCCACTTATCACTGAACCTTAAAAAATGGTGTAGCTGCGTACAATTTTTTCATTTGTAACTTAAATGTGTAGTAAATATACTTGTTCCCTTGTTCGCAGTTGTTTACATTTTTGTTTTCTTTAGAAGCAATGTTTACCATACATTATTATTATAAGAAATATCTGTGCTGGTTTGACATTAAATGACTATACTTACATAAACCACAGGAAAGCCGACGGAAACAATTCGCATGGACTATTATATACTTCAAACTGTCTTTGCGTATTTATTATGTTCAGATGCAGTAACGACAAAGGTATTAAACAATGTTAGATGTACTACAACGTATGGCTCCAAGTGACTGTTAATGAGTACGTGTGAGTCGAACTGTTGACGCTCCCTGTATTAATTAAAATATTTATATCTGACTTGCACCGTAAAACAAGTTTGGACAAACTTCAGCAGCACTTCAAGGTCAGCTGTTACATATATTCCATACTGGGGTTACTAATATACTTTATTTACCATTTACAAACGTGTTTTATTGGTATAATTTTGCCAGAAATATAAGCAACGAATCTGCTAAAGTGACTACTGTCTTAACTTATCTAGAAATCTGTAACTTGGGTAACTTAATTGAAGCAAAGAAACATTTTTTTTAACAAAATGTTTGTTTATATTCCATTTTTAAGATATTACTGCTATATGAAACCTACGAAGTTAACCTTTCGGAATTCATAACAATACCAACAGTTGGAAAGAGTTAACAGATATTTGTCTAACATAATATATTGTGTTTTATTTCGAAGTGGATTAATATAGTTCTTTGGTAGAATACAGAGTTGTGCAAATTGGTGATATATAAAATTCGGTATTGTTTATAGTTCTACATTGATTAAACGATGTCTGTTTTATCACTGATAATTGAAGGAAGATAATTTATCGGCATAAGTAGTATAAAGTAATGACTTTTAAATTGTGACTTGTAGCAACCGTGAATGTAAAAGTCATTCACTTAACATAGACTTCCTGTGACAGTTTCTTGTTTTTTACAATGATATAAGCATTTGTGGCTTTTCTGAAAAATATGCATATAATAGGTCACTAAATCTTAGAGACTACTTCGATATTAATCAAAAAATACTTCTGTAGGTTTTGCTGATCTGCCATTTTAGAAAATCGTTCAAACATGCTCAATTTTGTTAAGCTCGTCCAGTGGTTTTTGAGATACAATGCATCACCCGAGAGACACGCACACTGATGTTAATAAACATATATTTTGTAAAGACCGCTTTCTTGGGTTTATGGGGGTCAGGACGCGTATTTTCATCAAAATTTCGATATCGAACATTTTCGCAATCACAATACATTCTCATGACAGAAATGTGGTGAAGTAAAAATATCGTCTAACTTTTTTTTGAACATATTTATACGCATCAAAATTGATTGTGCTGTGAGAACTAAGACACTCCAGTATATATTGGTTACACGGTGTCTTGGTAAAAAATGTTTTTCTTCCATGAACCTCGTCTTGTTTCACAAATATTTTTGCTCAGTTAATACAAAATATTAACATAGTCTTCTGTCATTGTTGCTGAAGCCTCTAAGATAATCTATTACCAGTATATCTTTAAATTCCCAAAATTACAGCAAATATTATCTTTTTGTTGACAGAGAATTGCGATAGTTTCATTGCTTGTTTGCTCTTCCGTTTCGGATGTATGGTGGAGAAACACAGTATCATCTGTGGTTACAAATCCACTTACAAACTCAATTGTATTGTTTTCAAAACGGTTCACACACTTTTAAACAGTTAGCATTGTAATTTCTTTTTGTTCAATTTTTAGTAAGAGAGTCCATAGGAGATTTTCATACCTACTTGGTCAGCAAGAATGTAAAATGCATGTGCATTTGAAACGCATACAGCGTTCTTCTACAGCCAAATCAAGCATACTTTCAAAGGTACATTTGAAACGCATATAGTAATCGGTAGAGCTACGATAGTTAGCAAATTGCCTTTTTTAATAAATGGAAGGATTAAAGGCAGACTCAATTTTAAATCCGTTTTAGAATGCGTGCAATTCAAAAATGCGAATTTTATTTTGCCTTTTTTGCCTTTTTTGCGCTTTTTTTGGATTCTGCCTTTTTTTAGGAATTTCCTATTTTTCTTGCTTTTTTGTGCCTTTTATAGGATATTCAATATAAATTTTAAGAAATCTAGGTATTAAATTTTTAATTTAAAAGAAATTTGTACTAGCAATATTCCAAGAAAAATGCACATTTTAAATTTCTGAAATAGATTGTAGAAAGTATTATTCCCACAGCACTTAAGGATAGAGGCTTAGTGGGTTTTACCCTTTATTGCTACCGGCTGAAAATTTCTCAGAAGGATTATTTTCTTGAGATTAATTTTAATGATGGGACCAATAGGTATTGTTAGGTGAAAGTTTTCTATTGAATCAGCCAGTGTGTTACAATTTTCGAAAGTGTTAACGTTAACGCCGTTTCTTTTAATTTTCTCAAGTATTCTTCAGATTTGCAGTTTTTTGTTTTTTCCCGTATTTTTATGGTAATGTTGCCTTTTTTTTTCGTTCTTGCCTTTTTTCACTTTATTTTTACATTTTCACTGCCTTTCTATATCTTTTTTTTTTGCTTGTTTTGCCTGCCTTTTTCAGGATTTTATTTTGCCAAACTATCCTAGCTCTAGTAATCGGTGATCTTCTAAGGCCAAATCAAGAATATTTTCAAAGAACTCTGGTGGTATTGCAGTTTCGTAAAAAACACAGATTGATACGACACAGGGCCGTTTCACTTTACTAAATTAAAGATTGTCCTGGTAACATCACAATACCATTGTACTAAGTATTAATTTTAAAGTAACACTTTTGATCACTTAGTCATTTTCTTGTTCATTCTCATTCTCTAGCAGGAGATCCTGTGGCATTCGTCTTTTTAGGCGTTGATGTATTCCTCTTCGCCGAGAGTGTAATATTCCGCTCTGGCACATAGGTGTAAGTTATCTAAGAACTTCCTTGCACTCTTTCGAATGTATTGTTCAATGGTAATAATATCACCTGTTTCATTGCGAATCTGGTTATTTCTCATAAACCACGGAGCTCTGGTTGCAATACGAAGTATCTTGTTTTGTATTACTTGTAATTTGCGTAGTTGTGTTTTGGCTGCATTTCCGCATACTACACACGCGTATGTGATAATTGGTCGTAGGATGCTGATGTAAATTATTTTGCGCACTCAATTCTTAGCGAAGATTTACGGTTTATAATAGGATACAATAATGAAAGTCTTGCATAGCATTGATTTAATTTATGAATGATTTCCCCAAATTAGGTTTTTGTCCAAAAACACTCCTAGGTATTTCGCGGCTTTATGTGGGGGGTTCCATTCAATTTCTTGTTGATTTATAATTATGTTTTGCGTCTCAGCGTGAAGATTTTTGTCTCACATTTGCTTGAATTTATTTCAATATTCCATTTTCTGAACCAGGCCATTAATGCATTAACTATTCTTTGGAGTGCTTCTGCATCTTGATTAATGCCGTGCTGTTGTGTAATGATAGCGGTATCATCCGCGAACATTGCTAGAGTTGTATCATTCAGTTGTGGGATATCATAGACAAATATGTTAAGGGCCGGTATTACAATATCAGTTTAAACTGCAGATTGACAGTTAAACTGCAGATTTCGTGAATATTGGGTATTACAATCTCCGGTTTTCGTAAAGCGACGCTTAAAGGTCCAGTAAACTTAAGCGCAGAATCCGTACGGTTTAAACTGGAGATTACGATTCTAACCTTACAATATATCTTGTTGACAGCACACGGCAAAAATTATTATTCGAATAAAATTAGTTTGTTGATAGAAATGGAAGATATATTTGACTTATTTGATGGTGTGTTATTATCTGATGACGATGAAGATGTGATGGATGTAATTGAAATGCCCCGTCGACCTAGGGTAGGTATTAATAAAGAATACAATAACATCTCAAATGAAAATTAAGAAACCTAGGTAATTTATTAATAACATTAGAAAATATATTACAGGTATTTCGAGAAAGAATGGATCACTTCGAAAGATGGGATGATATGGAATTTATCGATCGGTTGCGACTATCCAAACAAAGTGTTCGAGAGCTATTAAACCAAGTCGAAATAGCCTTTCTCACTGACCGGTGAGCTTTATTATTCTTTTACTAGCTGATTAATAACAAGTGCTAGTACTTATCAGCTTTTATTAAAATGTATTTTTAGAAACAATGTAGTAATTGTGGGATTCCGGATATGCGGTCAAAAATTATTTGATGACCCCTTTAGCAAACCCTGCAACTAGAGCTGAACAGTTATACAACGAATCCCAAATTCGGACAAGAAATGTTGTCGAAAGATCGTATGGGGTTTGGAAGCGTAGATTTCCAGTGCTTTCGCTTGGTATGAGAGTGAAAATGGAGACGATTCAAAATATAATAGTGGCAACAGCGGTTTTGCACAACATCGCTATTGATAACAATGATCTTCTACCAAATCACATTGAAAATAATAATAATGATGAAGGTGGCCAAGAACAAATTATCGACATAGGAGGCAATGGGCACATGGTCAGAAGAAATTTAATTTTAAATTATTTTGCAAATTTGATTTGAACAAAACAGTCTTAATTTTATTTATTTAACGTTTCAGAATACAATATTTATTAACAAGAGTCTTAATTCTATTTACCTATAAGCTATGTATAATTATGTGTATAATAATTGCTGATCCAACAAGAGAATTTTTTTTTAGTTCCTGCACTCTTAAACTATGTTCTAGTTCTTGCATCTCGAGTTCCCTTTTTTATAAAACCTTTTTATGCTCCAGGTCCTGTTTCAACAACTCCTGTTGCAACTTTATCAGCTCTAGTTTCGCCTTGGATAAAGTATTTATTTTTATTCGGCAATCTGTTAGCGCATTTTTATATTTCGCAGCAGCTCTTTAATATCAACATCTGTTGATGTAATATTAACAGGGTTAGCAGCACCACACCAGTCCGGAACACTTGTTGTTTCTCCACAACAAACTTCTTTTTTGTGTTTTTTTTTAAATTTTTGTATTTGCCTCGGAGGTTTTTAGAGGTTCGTAGCATTGTGCCACTTTTCGCATTAAATTCGGCTTCAATTTTCTGCCATGTGCTTTCTTTCTTCTTCCAAGTGACTCCATCCGTAGTTTTATTTTCTACCACATTCTTATACTTCGTCACTGTTGAAAGCAGAAGCGTAATTTCCATTTCTGTGAAATTTGGGGCTCTTTTTTTTATCTTGATCTATAACCTTAAACATTTTATATTTATAAATACCACAAGAACATCCACAAAAATAACTTTGTTCTTAGGTTGTTAGTATCACTTACCGAAGTAGTTTGATTGTAATTATATAACCACAAATAAAATGTACAAACAACAATATTATTTACACAATCGTCTTTTATATATTAACCTCTAAACATGTGCTGATCTTTGAAGTATGTTGTCAATCGCTCGAGTTTTTGACAGATAAATATCTGTGAAGTTGGATATTCAGTGGACAGAAGTACCAACCTTGGTGGTTCTTAGGTTTAACTTAAGCGTCGGTTCAAAAAGTATTGTAATACGCTCATAAAATAATCCGAAGTTTAAACTGGCAGTAAAGTTTAATTTTACTGGAAGTTTAAACTAAGATTGTAATACCGGCCCTAAGTAATGTTGGGCCTAAAATAGACCCTTAGGGTACTCCAGCAGATATGCGTTTGGGTTCAGAAAGGGTTGCATTAATTCTTACTTGGAATCTGTTATTATTTAGAAACGAGTCAATTATTCATATAATGTAGTTTGGTAGTTTTATTTTTATTGTTTTTAACATTAGTTCTGTTTTCCATATCTTATCAAAGGCTTTGGCTACGTCTAAGAAAGAGGCTGTGGTGTGTAGGTTATTTTCAAAGCCCTGCTCAATTGTTTCTTGAATCCGTAACAGTTGATGGGTGGTTGAATGTTGTTTCTTGAAACCGAATTGAAATGGAGGTAAGGTGTACCCTCTTAAGGCTGCCGTTAATCTGGATTGAATTATCCTTTCAAGCAATTTAGATAGAGTTGTCAATAAGCTAATCGGCCTATAGTTGCTAGCATTTTTCTAATCCTTTTCTGCTTTGTGAAATAACAGTACTTGGGCAAGTTTCCAGCTATCGGGAAAGTAACCTATATGCGCAGGCAAGCGTTATACAATGAAGCTAGGTAGGCGAGAATTTTGTAGGGTGGTTGTTTCAGCACTATATTTGGTATCATGTCGTGGCCTGGCGATTTTTTAGTTGTTAGTGTATTAATAAGTGTTTTTATTTCCTGAGGAGATGTTGAATTGAAGTTCCAGATGAGTTTGGCATATGCTCATTTACGTAATGATTTATACTATTGGAAAATTCTTTACCATCAGGATCATGGTCACAAGTGAAAGTTGTCTGAAGGCGTTCGGAAAATAAGGCACACTTTTCTTCATCACTGTTGTAGCTGGTATTGTTAAAAATGTGGAACGCGTCACGGTTTTGCGTGTCATTCTTGCGCAGGGTCAATGCTAATCTTCTCTGTATCGTTCCAATTTTAGTATATGTACTGCCGAAGCGAGTACACTAAATATTTGATAACTGAACCAGTCCTCTAATTTATGAATTACTAATGTTATGTGGTATACCTACTTCACTCCGAGAACATTTGAAATAATCCTCGTATATGGCATGTTTCGCTCAGACTAAAATAATTAAATCCATATTCAAACAACACAGTTCTAATTTTAGTATACAAGATAAACTGAGTGACATACAATTATCTATTATATAGTGCACGAGTGTTATATGAATTTGAAACGTATTTCTTAGTAGGCAGACAGATCGAAGCTGCATGTTTCTCAAAATAATCTGTAAAACAGTATAGGTATTTTATTGCAATCAATAACGTACTTACTATAACATCTGTAATTTTAATAGGAACGAAGATCAGAAATTCCATTATAGCATACGTCACCTTTTATACTCTTATCTATAATAAAGTAATCTTCAGTAATCAGTAAGTATATTAGGACTTATTGCATGAATGTCATTGTCACAACAGGAAATTGCTTGTTGTCTGTAAGGTCTTATTACGTACGGATTATCGTCAATACATTGGTGATTATTATGAATTGTTTTTCTTCTCCCATCATACCCCACGGTGTTGGGGATTTGTGCCATTGTGTATGTTTCTTTCTATCCCCAGCTAGGGTCCCTATATATGTTATGGGCTGTCGTTTTACTCTGGCTTTTTCTTGGATGATACCTTCCGATCTAATTCTGAGTCTTCCTGTATGCCCTTTTCCTTTACATCTCACCTCAAAACACCTTTCCGCGTATCGCTCGTTGTTTATGCGGAT
>JABXWE010020681.1:0-29326 GCA_014611495.1 Limonius californicus | reverse complement strand
TAGCCTCTTTCTTTGATCTAGGAACTTCCACTCCAGGAGGTTTCGTTAGAGGAGTTCTGGATATCTTCTTGAATGTAGATGATGATCGATCATTAATAAATCTTTGTAGATGAAGTGGAGATCTCAAAATATTTCTACTTATAGTTGAAACCTGGCATCCAACAGATGTTTTTGAATGTGAGATTTTCTGTTCTAACTTAATTGGGGATTGTTCTTTTTTACATTTAGATACTTCTTCCTTAATTGTACTTGGTTTTTCTGTATTTGTAGACTGTTCTTCAGTAATTGGAGATTGTTGATCCTTAATTATAGATTGCTCTTGCGTAGCTGTGAATTGTTCTTCCTTAATTTTAGACGGCTCATCGTTAAGCGTAAATTGTTCTTCCAAATCACATGCTTCATCATGCTTTTCCGAACTATCTATTTCCAAAGCGTCAATTATCTGCGAAATAAGGGCAGATGGTTGTTCTGATAGTTCCCGTTCGTTATTTGTTGCCAAAGATATTGAACTGTAATTCAAGACACTTCCTATTTCAGTTTCTGATATATTAGTCATAAATTCTGTAGTAGTGCCATATTTTGAAATATCAGAAGGTGTTACATTACCCTTTTCACTTTTTGTTATCCGTAAATTATCAGCTGGTAAAGATAACGTTCTGTACGTAGCTTTAGTTAGATCTGAAACTCTCTCAACTGAAAAATTAAGAAAAGTAATTAATTATTTTAATTATAAGGCATTTAATATATCTAAGATCATTCTATGTAATAAGATAATTCTTAAAAAATTGTTCCTCTTAGTTTCCTGTTCGTTGGCGAACTAAACCCTAAGGATCATACCATATAATAAATCGTAACCTTAAATTTTAATAACAGATACAGAAAAATTTTAAACAAAATATGATGGGGAATATGGGATCAAGGAGAATTGAGGCGACGTCCCATTTTGGTGTACAAGTTCGACAGTTGCTTGACAATATGTTCTTTGATGGTTAGAGCAACGAGCGCCGTTTGAGTAGCCTGCGCGATCACCTGACTTAATGTCGCTAAATTTATTTCTATGTGGTTATGTGATATTACGAATTTACATTAGTAGGCCAAACAATTTACACGATTTAAAGCGTCGGATTCCTTAAATAATCAGTCCGGAAATTATTGAACGTGTGATACAAAATGTTTACACACGTGCTGATCAAGACCAACTGGATAACGGTGGGTAATTTAAACATTTTTACATAATGCTCTGATTTTTTTATTATAAATATATAAATATAAATTGTTAAGTAAGGTACTAATTTTTGTATGTCACCGTTTAACTGGTGAGGAAGTCTATCAAAATATGGGGGAAAATGGGGTTGCCTTTAATAAAAAACTAATGATGACGTTTGTCGCAGAAACAGAAGCTTTAGGAAAAATTTGTTACGTTAGGAAGTGTCTTAAAAAACATAACTGACATATTTCAGGGTTTTCCAGAAAAACATTAAATAACAAAATTATAAATTTTGTGCTAAATGATATCACCACTCTGTATAACATCTTTTTTTATCATTCACTTATACTACTCCCCGCCTGCTCCGGCACCGCTTTCACATTACTTCAGGGGGGTGTGGGCGTCCCTTACACTCTAACCATTCATGCAACAGGCACCGTAAACTTAACTAAGTGAAATACGGTCGTCGCCTCAGCCGGGGTTCGACCACGTGGCCGAACGGACCACATTTCACGGTGACCTCGACTGACAGCGCGTATTCCCACTGCCCCATCGAGGTCTCTATGCTGTATAACACCTACGTATTTTTGATTGTAAATACAATCTTCTTACATGTCATAAAACAATAAATTCGACATCATGTTTGTTATTCAATAGTGATATGGATTTTAGAACTACTCAAAAGTGTCCACACTCTGATTTTTTGTCCTTTTGACCTGTATAGGAGCATATTGATTGTTTCTATTAATAAAATGGTTTTATTCACAAAATAAATCAATATCTCTTCCGGGATAGGTCCATTTACAGAAATAGGCCACATAATATTAGCTCACGTAATAAAACTAACACCTTCTAGCGGAAATCGATTTTCGCTAAATGTTACAGACAGCCGCTGCCTTACCTTCTTCGACTAAAAGGATTAGAAACCATTTTCGGAGTTCATTCATTATTTATTATGTATCTTAATGCGTTTTATGAGCCAGAATGGTCGTTCAGACTTATCAGGATATTGAACAGCATATATACCAAGAAATTAATAAACCGCCTCTGGGAACTCTTAAGAGATTTAATTCAGAACAATAAACACTAAGCACACTTCATTTTCACTAAAAGGAAAGCAACATTTTAACTTACAGCTTCTTATTATTTTCGAAAACAGAAGCTATAATAGGCAGAAATGTTTAATATAGACTGATGAATAAACATTGATAATGACGGGAAACTTAACGAATGTAATTTTTAAAGACTTTAGTTGCGTGCTAATCGGTATCATTAGTTATACTACTTATGATAGGTGCCTAGGATTTTTATTTCAAACTTTAAAGTATGATCAGAGAGCTCGACTTTTTGGTTGCTTGCTTGCTTGCTTTGAAAGAGCGAGATCTAGAACGCGGTTTTCCCAGCATCTCTATGCACTTAGGCCACATTTGGCCCATTGTACACCCTAACTAAGAATTTTGCCTATCTGGGGTAATTCCAACTTCAGTAGTGATTTTTAACGTGTCACACATCGCGGTGGGACGGGATCTACGGTTAATGGCTAAAAGAAAATGTTTGTCAGAAAGCCAGCTTGGAGAAAACTTTAAATACAGAAGTTGTTTGCTTGATTACTGTGCATAAGTAACATACAATTATTTGTTAATTGTTTGTTGCCTTACTTCGTTGAGATTCTACTTATATTTTTATATTTTTATTTTTATTTTTACTTTATACGTATTTCGACATGCAAATTGTCATTTTCAAAAGCATTTAATGAAGTAAACATTTGTAGCTAGGGTAACAGCATACTGGATATTGGTTTCGGACTTGGCTCAGATCTTCTATTCGAGAACTTCCAATAAAACACAGATATCACAATACCACAGGACTCATGTCACCATAAAACACATAAATTAGCAGCCTATAGGGCATTCTATCATGGATGGATCATGTCACAAACGAAGAAGTATTAAGAAGAATGGGAAGGGACAGAGAACTATTAGGTACGGTAAAAAAACGAAAAACGTCTTACCCTTGGACACGTTTGCCGTAACAACAAATACGAACTTTTACAACTACCTATGGAAGGAAAAATAGAAGGGAAGAGAGGATCAGGTAGAAGGAAGTGCTCGTGGTTCAAGAACATTCGGGATTGGACAGGAATGAAGAGCAATTCACTAATAAGAACAGCCAAGAACAGAAACGATTTCGCCCAAATTGTTGCCAACCTTCAATGATGAAGACGGCACCACTAAGAAGAATAGGTCACTGATACATTGAGCTCTAACAGTTCTCCTAAGTAACAGTGATTACAACGAAGAGATTTCGATTTCGACCCGAATAGTAAAGATGTAGGCTCAAGAAGCGACACTGTGGGATGATATACTGTTTTCGGACGAGTCCAGATATTGTCTCAGCAATGATAGCCGGTGTCAAAGAGTATATCGTAGTGCCGGACATCGTGGTATGGGTGGAATTTCTTTAAGGTGGCATACTGACCTCCGTATCTTTAATAATACACTTAGGAGCCAATGTTATGCCGAAGAGATCATTATGGACCATGTTCTGAACCGTGGCAACGCTGTTGGACGGGAATATTTTGTTTTTCTTGACTACAACGAAAGCCCGCATCGTGCTCGGGTTGTTTTAGAGATGCTTCGAGATAAGGAAATAAACCATTTTGCTCTTCCTCCGCTATCTCCAGACCTCAACCCCATCATGGGACGTTTTGCAGAAACAGCTGGATCATTATAATCCAAGGCCTACTATGCCACAACTGAGAGATGTATTGCCGGTACTGTGGCATCAAATCCCACAAGAACATATTGATAATTGCATTGAGAGTATGCCAGCAAGGTTGTAACGATTTCCGCGCCTAAAAGAAGGAAACCCTTTATACATATTTAGTTATTCTCAAGCTTATAGGAATTTTTAATATTTCGAAGTTACCTTTTCTGTCAAGTCGACGCAAGGCGTTTTGGAGTTTCAAAAGTTGGGGGGGAAGGAGATTCTAAAGACAGTTTTCGTAATTAAGTCAGTGGGTTAAGCATTGTCAACCTTACCGGAAATATATTGTGAATAGTGAATTATTTATTGAAATCGTTTGTAGATTGGGAATTAGTTTTCCGCTTTGAGAGTCACTACACAGGAGCATTTCCCATAGTTGTATGGCAGCAAATCTCCAGGAATTTATTTCCAATATAGAATTTACTCCGGTTAAGAAGATATTTTTGGTGATAGGCCAGTGCCCATCTACTGGTGAGTTGGTTATGATCAGAAAATTTTTGTCTTGTCTTAATTTCCCGAACCTTAATTCTAATCTCCGATAAATATAATTTAGGCAAAATTCGTACGGCTGGATTTCCAGGAATTAAGGCGACGCATTAGAAAAACTCTACATTTATACGTATTGTTCAAATTGATACGCTGTCATCGTCGAGTAACCTTGGGAAGGTTTTTTTCCGAACCGAGTGGACGCCTGGGTCTATAGATAGGGAGTCTAGTGAACGGTCGAGCTGATTGCCGCCACATCTTGATCAAAGGAAGTGCATTTTAAAACTGTAAAACCTTGTCTTGTTGTTTACGATTTCTTTATGGTTATTATTTAAATATTAATTTATTAATTTATTGGAGTCCCAGAATTGTGTCATTGGGGCTTTAATTGGGCATATGTGTACATATGAAATACTATTGTAATGTTCAATATTCCAATTTTACGTAAAGCAGATATACAGAGTACTCCAATAGTGGGTTGATATTGCGTTTGTAAGAGTTCACGCCTTGAAGATGGTTTTTGATCGTTTGATTACGCATGAATTCGTCACGCGAAGGCCTTCGAAGTTACGGAATGCGCTAAAAATTTCTAGTATATTGTTGTGTAGCGCAATGAAAGTCCGAAAAATTGTTTGAGTGTTGCCAATTTAAGTTTCGTTATATTCCGTTCTAGTAAGCTAAAATTGGGACTATTAATTTATTTTAAATCATCGTTCTTGCATAGAAATATTAGAATTGTAATTGGGTTTTGTTGTTTTATTAAGTAAACAGAGATTTGGTTGCAACTTGTCTTTTATTGCTCAACGAATTATTTGGATTTAAGTCTACGTAAAGGACAGATAGGAAGATATAAAGGTAGGTGATTATCTATCTTGGGGTCCGACTTCTCATTTACCACCTCGGACGATGCTAGAAAATTATAAGACGGTGGCGCCTATTAATTAATTATTTGTTTTGAATCCACTCCTTCTTCGATTGGGTTTCCGGGATAGTAGCATCTGCCAACTTGTTAATTTTCTACCTAAGTAGTGGCGGAGTTGCGAGGTTGTTTTTATAATTAAACCAATTTTTGTATGCAGTAAAGGTTAAAGGCGTGACAAGGTGCAGAGCAGTTATTACTGCCAGAGGAGGTGCCACGCGGTGTTAGAATTTAATAAATTTGAGTTAAGTGAGAGGAGACAATAACGATTTTTTCATAATATTGTTAAATTTCTGCTTTAAACGTACCTTTGTTGTAATTTTCAAGTTCATTACTAAAAAGATGATACTTTTTGTTGTTTTGGTAGTTTTTTGATATAAATGCAATTGGTGTGACTTCTACGCTGAAGGTGCTGGTTTCAATTCCTATTATCGGAACATCGGATTCTTAACGGCCGTTCTCCCTCGCAAGGCAAATGCAAATCAGCGAGGTATTCTGCCTAGTAAATTTTCCCTGCAGTAAAAATATTTACACTTTCCATAGTCCGGAGCCTACGTTATGCTATAGATCCTATATGTCTGTGGCGCTTTAAACGCGCAACACAAAAAGTAATATGAAGATTTACTATCTACAATATTAGCCAAAATTAACTTTGTCGAATGTTCAAATGAGAGGTTATGTTATATACCACGAAGGTCAACTTGATCTTGAATCCAATCTCGTATTATAATAATTGATAATGATGTTCATGAAATTCTTTCAGCGAAACGGCCAGTATATTTAGAAAGTGCCATTCATAAATTCTCATAGTTAGCTAGGCATAAAGCCAGCAAGTGTTGGAATATTTAAATGCAAACTGGCCACTGCTTCCATAGGAAAGTATTCTAAACATTTTGACGGACAACTATTAGGTACAACACTTGCGCATGCGTATATCTCCCTCAACAGAAGAAAACGTTCGTTCACGGATGTATGGTAATCGGTAATAATACGCACGTTAAGTAAAAAAGAAATCATCGCATAATGGCACCCTTACATTGGCAACTAGGCTGGGTGCCCGTTTTATCGTCATTGACGTTATTTTTATTTAGTTTGGTGCCACTTTGTAGTAACAATGGATTTTTTCTGTCACGTAACAAGTAATGCGTTTGGTTTAAGATGTATATACTAATACTAGTCAAATGAGGTTCTAGTTTCATGAAAATAAAAATTGGCGTTGACGGATAAAAGAGCGGGCTATTTAAATTGCGGTCTGGTATGAAATTACTATAAAGCTGTGAAATTTTAATTATTTATTACATTTTTTAACGAATAAGCAAAGAACTAAAAGAACGCACGAGTAAACTATTTCACAACCTTTGACAGTTACCAGTTTGTGAGATTTGATTAACGTAGTAGAAAATCGAACACAAGTTCGGACATGCGTGTACGGTTTTATCTTTGTCTATCGTACAGAGAATTTTAAACATGTTGTATTTTACATCAACAACCTTAAATGTGTTCTATTTCACCAACACCTAAATCACCTAGTTAACATTTTAAACGTATGTCATTTATTGAATACTCGAATAATCACGTGACATGAAAGATCCATCGGGCGAACTGTAATTAAGCTATTCCGCCAGTATCACACGAGGCGCAGTGTTTGCTGTAAACCTCTAAAACGACTCCCTACACCTTCAGGCACCTTCGTTAAATCTAATTGTAGTTGTACAGTCAAAACAACATTATTTAAATCTCGTAAAATTATAGAACCATTTACGCGTCAGCATTTAGATATTAATCCTCCGATAAATTTAATAACTTACAAAACACCAACTGCTACATAAGATAAGATTTCAATATTGAACGATCGGGTTTCTATGCTATCGACAGGGAGGCTAGGTTTTTGGATTTGGGGATGGGATGCCGGGCTGAAGAACGGATTCGATGTTCACCAAACAACTAACTGTTACATCAACCAAAATATGTAATGGTCAAGTCCTCTCAGCTACTTGTGGTTGAGGGATTCGGCATTCGGGCAAAAAATCAGGATTCAGGAAATATAAGATATTAATAAAGACTCGACAACAACAACCGTCTAAACTAAAAGAGTTTAATCAAACCAAGACCCCAAGTTATGGTAGTCACACTCATCATCACCCAGCCAGGATTGTCCGCTGTCGAACATAGGCCTCCTCCAGATTTTTCCAACTTCCTCTATCTTGAGCAGTTGCAGCCCAGTTTGTTGAAATCCTTTTCAAATCGTCCGTCCATCGGGTGGGTGGTCTCCCTCCACTTTGCTTGTCAGCCCTCGGCCTCCACTCAACAATATTTTTCGTCCATCTTCCATCTGTCTGCCACTTCGATTTGGTTATCTTTTCTATTACGTCTTCTACTCCCGTTCTTCTAGGCACCTCTTCATTTCTTATTTTATTTTTCAGTGTTATTCCCAATATCGATCTTTCCATCTTTCGTTGTGCAATGCTCAGTTTTCTTGTTGATATTTTTGTCAGGGTTAGAGTCTCTACCCCGTAGGTGAGCACTGGCAGAACATATGTATTGAAAGTTTTTCTCTTTAAACTCATAGAAATGCTATCTTTAAAGATGTATCTGAGTTTACCGTATACCGTCCAGCCTAGATTAATTCGTCTCAGGAGTTCGCAGGTTTGGTTATCTTTGCCGATTTTAACCTCATGCCCCAAATACCTCTCAACTAGCTCTATTTCTGCTCCTCTAAAGTGTATGTTTCCGTTAGGGACTAGACTTGTCATTATCTTTGTCTTGCTGTAGTTTATACTTAGACCCACCATCCGTGTTGCGATTTGCAGTTCTTGTAGCATTTCCTTAGCTTCACCTAGATTGTCTATAATCAACACTATGTCATCTGGGAATCGCAAGTTGTTTAATTTTTCGCCGTCTATAACTATGCCTTTGTTCTCCCAGTTTACAGTTTTAAAGGCGTGTTCCAGAATTGCTGTGAATAATTTGGGTGACATAGTGTTGTCTTGTCTGACTCCCGGTTTGATGTTAATTTTTTGTGTCAACCTAGACCTTTAGGTAGTCACACTACAGATTCGAAAATAATTTAGGGGCCATTCTATAGAAGTAAACAATTGAATTTAATTGTGGCCGTATAAGCCAAAGAAAAGGAACTCGTAATAGATATCTAAAAGAGCACAAGCACTAAAAATCAATGGAAATATTCATGGTAGGGTATGGAGAATCGCCAGCTAAAGGTTTCTGAGTGTGCTAACGCTACAGGCACCTCAGTTCAATGTGAATTTTATATCTGAATTAGGTACGAAAACGATACGTTTACTAACACATTATAGTAACCGAATCCCAATGCTTTAACCGTTTTAAGAAAACTACAACTAAGTGTGTGCATTGATCTGTAATCACAGAGAAAATTCGGATACATCAATACAAAGAAAACAATGCTCTTCTTCAACACCAAAGAAGGCAATATTTGTAAAGGTTACTTCAAAGCTCCTCCTTGAAGGAATTGGACAAAAAAGTCGTGAAAAAGCTTTAGCAAAGAGAAAAGTCTTTTTTCATTAATACAATGCATATTATGCCCATACAAGTGTCGTTTCTATCACATAACTCTTCGGATTAATGTACGATTTGCTACCATACCCACCTTATTCACTTGAAATTTTTTCGAAATAAAGAAACTGAAAACTCAATTAAAGTTTATATTGTAGGCCTTGGGTAATTGTGAAGTATAGTTGATCTGGCTTTAAACGCAGGTCCTATTTAAAAGAAAAATTATTTCAAAACCGTTTAGTTACGTCATTCAATGAAGATTTCAAATTGCCCTCGTATTTTAATATAGAATATGCAGAAATACTGTACACCAACCAAACATAAATGAATAAACATAGGAGTAATATATTATCTGTTAAACACCTGACTGATTTGAAGGGCCACTTAGTATAGCTAGTTAGACATATCAAGAAGTTTGGTCTCTATAGTGCAAGATGAGTCTGACATTCTGAGACAATCATACCAACTTCCTATTATACCAGAATACCATATTTGTTAGGGTTCGCGTTTGTACTTAATTTATACTTCATAATTTATGGCAACATTAATATGTCAAATGTGAAAGTCAGTTAGCAATGACTCAGTACATCACACTCTTTAAAATGTATTTAATGTTCAAGAAACGGTAAGATTAGTTTATCAATGATTACATCCAAGTAACTAGTAAATAACAATTTCTTCATTTACCTGTGTGGACCTCATCTAGCAAATTGTTTTGTATGTTAAGCATGCTAAGCGTAAATATGATTCCTTTTCCAAGTTTCTTCTTATTTTGAGCTTTAGTGATATCCTGCTGAGTTAGCTTGAGTAATTTTGCTGTTTTTTCTGGTATTGTTAAACCAGTTTCTTCCGTAGGTAAATCATCGCACAAGTTCATTAGTTCTTCCTTTTCAGCTTCTGCCGCAATGACTCCTAGGAGAGAATCTAACGATCTCGTGGTCTTTCTGTGTAAATCGGTCGTCAATTGCTGGACAATGTTTTCAATGGTGGAAACACTGATAAGCTGTCTGAAAAATTATAAAAAGAGCTGTGTAAAAAAGACTATTACATCGTTTAGGTTGTATTTCAAAATGTAAGGAACTATCTGTAGAGGGTTACAAACAACAACAACAACTTTTTAGTTACTGGTGCTATTTAGATGTTCAATCGATTTAGTTTAAAAACACAAACTTTGTTACAAATTGTGATAGGTATATAACACTGAAACACCTGAACATTTTTTAAACCACTTGTAATATTGCAAACTAACTTTAATTAATAGTTAGTTAGGTTGTTGGGTACCATATAGGAAATTGATAACCTTAGTACATTTCCAGATAGTGCAATAACAGTTACTATATCTTATTGTTTTTAATATAGAATATTTACAAGTAAGAACAAAAATACCAATTACAGAACAGTTAGTTGATAATATAAAAAAAAATAGCCAGCTATGTTATATTTACTTTATGAAATTTGTAACCAAACACATCTGCAAGCTAGCGGCAATATAGCTACTATTAGAGTACCTATTTCAGCTACTGTTTCGCTGTCTAAACTCAGCTGTAAAATATTTTTACCCTGCCGGTTACCAACACCTGTGGCTAAGAATCCTACAACCAGAAAACTGAACCAACTTTGACAAAGGAAGAAGAAACTACTGTCCAATTTCGCATTCCCCAAATGACGCGGAGGTCAAAATGTCATGCCTTTATGTGTGAGTATAAAACATTCACTACATCCATCATGAAACGCTGGCATTTTCAAGAGGGCCAACTAGGCCTTGCTAAGATCCGAAACATCGAGGACTCATTCCGAACTCAACACCATAAATATGGAATTATATCACCGCCATTTGTTGATACCCAGAACCCTGGCACATTCAGACTGAAATAGTCGACATAACTGCTTATCAAGCCAAACCAACATAAATATCAATAAATTTGAGAAGAAACTAACCACGTTTAATAAAGTTAATAAAAAGATCGTAATAAACCTTACAGAAGACACACTAGACCAACACAGGCAGTCAGCGTTTTAGAAAGATTTTAATTACGCAGTAGCTACGCCGAAAGTACCTACTGAAGACATAATTGGTGCAACCAAAATCGCTCTTCGCACCATTTCCAAAGATATTTTCGAATGCATTCGCCACGATTGTGCATCCATCCTAATGAAATCCATACCACCCAAAAGCAATATAACCAGAGAGGAAAGACTAGCTGTCAAAACTTTACGGGAAAACAAGGATGGTATCGTGCTACAAGCCAACAAAGGAAACGCAATTGTGATGACAACGAAATAATGTCTAGTACTCGCCACCGAAATGTACAAACAATTCAAGTGCAAACCCCATCGATGAAATTGCGAGGGAAGTATGACAGGCCGTCAAAAACGCACCAATAGATGTTGTCTTATGAAACACCTGATCACACCGGTTCCAGCGTTACCCAGGATGTATGGCCTTTTAAAGATCAACAAGGAAGGCATACCGTTAAGACCTATAGTAAGCCATGTCAACTCATTCATTCAAAACTGGCACGTTTCACGCAAGTGATTCAAAAGATATCGTGGATAAAATAGAGGACAGCAAACTCTCAGAAAAGTTCCTACCTATGAAGCAATAGATAAATAATAGATAGAATCAGTGAAGATCCTCCCAGAAGAATTTACCAATATCGTTCAACTGTGCTTGCAGTCCACCATCTTCAGTTGGCAAGAAGAAATATATGAATAACCCTAAGGAACAGTTAGGGTATTGCCTCTCTCCCCTATTCTTGCAAACATGTACATGCAACACTTTGAAAAACAAGGTCTGTAACAGCCACTCTGAAACCCAGTTTGTGCTTATGTTATGTGGACGACACTTTCGTCATATGGCCTCACGGACGTCCACTTCTGGATAACTTCCTAGTCCACCTAAACCAATTCTAGCCCAACATTTAGTTTACCATGGAATTCGAAGAAAACGGTAGTTTTTTTTTTGCATGTTTAGGTAAAGAGGAAACCCGATCACACGACGAAACGAAATGTGTACAAGAAATCAACATACATGGATCAATACCTTAACGCCGACTCTCATTATTGCCCTCTACAAAGGACAGCAGCGCTAAACATCTTGGGCAAGCGTGCTATGCGGATATCCGTTACCAAAAGTCTATCTAGAGAAGAAATCTACCTAATACCCTCTCTCTCAAGAAATTGTTACCAATTCGAAGAAATTCAAACAGCAATCAGCAAGGCAGAAGAACCGCCCAGTACCAAGGACCAGAAATATTATACGTCTAAGAATTTGCTCCTTATGTTCGAGGCACTACAGACAAAATAGCATGCTTATTACAAGAGGAATGTAATCAACACAGTGTTCAAACCGCATTCCATTGTACATGAACAATATAGATTCCCTAAGGACACCTCAGCTGCAGTGCTAAGGAGTATACAGAATTCCCCGCTCATGTGGAAAATGCTACATGGTCAAACCGACTGCACAGTAGAAATACGCAAACTACAACACATCAGCGACTGCAGACACAATCGAACTATAGTTTTGTATACACAATCAGCTCTGGTCGAACACGAGTTATTGCAGGCAAGACTGGGGCTAACGCCTCATAAGGAAGCTATAAAAATAGTAAAACACCGACAGAACTTCAACTGAGAAGAGGGCATTGAGTCACTAAGTAACACTTGCAAAAGGGCACTGAAACAACACAGCAGATTAAGCATAATCGTAAATAACTACCATGGGCTCAACCAAACAACCGACATCAACCAATAAACACATCACACGAACCGGTAATCTTCCACCAGTCAAGCAGGGGTAAGAGAAAGCTATAAATACCAGGACCGACAGTCTAATTCTCATTACCCTTTGATAATGCTACCTGAAATGGTTTGCAAAACGTCAGCAGCAATCAATGCGACGACGCGTGTCTAAGCCCGAAGAGATCGAAAACTTCATTAACAAAAGATTATTTGCATAATTATACGAGAAATAACTTGCTACTTGAACAAGGTGTAGATCTCCTAATATAATGGCTATATTAAACTTTTGCAAATACCAATGCAGGAAGGACAGGATTAAACCCTGTTAGTAGTGCCTCTGGTCTTGCTATGCTTTTTTTTCTCTTGTTCGTATTATCTACTTCCGGTTCAAATGAAAAAGTATGTGTTTTCGATATTTTAATCAAATCTATGCAGCGTAAAAGTAGCTTCTTTAGTACAGTTACTATTTTTTGGAGCTTGCTAAAAACTATTGTCTGCTTCAAGTATGCGCGCTGCTTTCAAAATCTGGTTAATAGTAGCTATCTATCTTTATTGCAAAGTGTAATCTCAGTTTTAAGGATATTTTTAATATTCCATCACTGACATATTGTTATAAAGTCATTTTCCGCGTTGATATGTAATTACGAAAACCAGAAGTATACATCCAATCGTTGCAGTGTCTTATCTCACGAAAACGCTTTGTGCAACAACTCATACAGGCAGTTACAACACTGAATTTTCTAAACAGTTTTTTTATTATAGAATAATAAGATCCTGGGCGACCAAGATCGCCTAACGTAACGCCTCTCGAGACCTTTATGTCTAGAAATCTTAAAAATGTTGTATGTGCAGGTTTTTAAACGCCTACAAAGAGAATTTCTTCTCTAAAAAAATGCTGAACGAACATTATTAATAACTTAATAAGCATAGAAGAGGAAGAATTTGGCTCATCCGATCATGGACCAGATATTATAAAATCAGAAGTAATCAGAGCACTCAAGACCACAAAAAAGGAAAAGCAGCGGGGCCAGACGGAGTATATGGAGATTTCCTTAAACTCGTAGAAGAAGATAACATCGGAATAGTTGTACAACTTTTTAATACTATATACAGAACAGGGGTCTTGCCCAGTGACTGGTTCGAGTCAATTTTCATTCCCATACCAAAAACAGCAAATGCTAACAAATGCGATCAGTTTCGACTAATTAGTCTAATGAGTAATGTGTTAAAGCTCTTTTTAAAGATCTTGCAACAGCGTATATATAGAAAATGCGAGGCCGATCTCAACGATTCACAGTTCGGCTTCCGACAAGGAATGGGAACACGAGAAGCACTTTATAGTCTCAACATCTTACTACAAAAATGTAGAGACCAGCAAAAAGATGTGTACGCGTATTGCATCGATTATCAAAAGGCTTTCGACAATGTCAAACACAACACATTAATTAAAATATTACAATCAAAAGGACTACACGAAGAAGACGTAAACTTAATCCGAAATCTATATTGGCAACAAACTGCAACAGTGAGAACCGAAGACGAGAGCTCGGAAAAGACCTTAATAAAAAAGGGAGTGGAGGCAGGAATGCGTCCTGTCACCTCTGCTTTTTAATAAATATTCAGAGGAAATCTTTCAGAGGGCACTGCAAGATACTAATGGCGGCATTAAAGTAAACGGCAAAATATTAAACAACCTGAGATATGCGGACGACACGGTAGTGTTTTCGGATAGTCCAGAAGGATTACAACGTTTAATGGATGCAATCGTAGCGAAGGAGACGCCGTGTGTTTAAAATTAAACATCAGAAAAACAAAGATAATGATATTTAGTAAAAATCCGAATGTCCTAGCCGATATTGTAGTAGACGGCACACGCATTGAAAGAGTTCCTAGATTTAAATACCTTGGATGCTGGCTAACAGAAGACCTTGACCTTGATTAGAGGTACGAACTCAAATAGAGATAGCGAGAACAACCTTCATGAACATGCAGAAGTTGTTAACAAATCGTAGCCTGAACCTTAACACACGTTACCGTTTCGTTCAATGTTATGTATATTCAACGTTGCCCTACGGTATAGAGACATGGACTATGAGAAAGAATATAGAAAAGAAACTACAGGCATTTAAGTTCTGGATATTCCGACGCATGCGTCGTATATCATGGATGGATCATGTCGCAAACGAAGAAGTATTAAGAAGAATGGGAAGGGACAGAGAACTATTAAGTACGCTAAAAAAACGAAAAACATCTTACCTTGGACACGTTTACTGTAACAACAAATACGAACTTTTACAACTACTTATGGAAGGAAGAATAGAAGGGAAGAGAGGACCAGGTAGAAGGAAGTGCTCGTAGCTCAAGAACATTCGGGATTGGACAGGAATGAACAGCAATTCACTAATAAGAACAGCCAAGAACAGAAACGATTTTGCCCAAATTGTTGCCAACCTTCAATGATGAAGACGGCACCGCTAAGAAGAAAGAATAAGCACTACTACTTTTTAAATTTCCCGCGCTATTTGAAATATCATTTCACGGTATTGGAATTAGTGAGGGACACGCTAGGTAGTATGGACCAGAATGAAATTCGTATGAATCTTTTTCGTTAGCACTGTATATTCTCATTGATAAACCTATTCTGTCTTACCTTTCTTCATCAATCGGACAGTGATGCTTGAACGCTATATTGTCAGCCATTGACCGAACCTTCCTACGCCGCATTATTATTTCAGTTTGAAGATCAGCTTTGCTTTTTTCATACGTTATAATTGTCGTGCACATCTTTAACTCCCGGTAATAACTGAAACCACAAATATGCTACTGTATAGCGTTATATTAATAATCATTTCAGTAGCAAACTTCGTATACTTGCAATACCTTAAAACGCTGAACCACATATAGAACGAAGGTGCGTGGTCTATGAATTGGGCGATCACAAACTCCATACACGCTGGTTTGTAGCCTCCATAGGCAAAGCAAGTAAACATTCCAGCGGAAAATGACAGGAAACCCATTCCTAAGCACTTGATTACTCCAACCATCAACCATGGTAGTAACAATCCAGGTCTCTCTTCCTTAAGACAAATATGAAGATATATTGTATAAGAACAGAAGAAACAAGAATATTTTTATGTAAGAATATCAAAGGTTGTCGTTATTCCGGATACAATTTTATAAGATATCTATGTATATTGTTACTATACCATAAAGTTATTATGAGAGTGTATTGCTCTTACCAGTGTTGGGTAAGATACTTTTTCTTTGTATCTAGATCCAGATACAGGTACTTTTAAAAAAGTGTATCTAGTTACAGATACAAGATACATTTTACTACGTGTATCTAGATACAGATACAAGATACTTTAAAATGTATCTAGATCCTTCTCAGATACAAATTAGATACCTACTTTAAAAAATTACACTTCCAGAAATGGAACCGCGCATAAACCATGATAATATTATTTTTAAAGAAAATCTGACGGAATTTAGGGTTGTTAACAAATCGATAATAATAATAAGACACAAAATAAGTACTAGAGAACATTTTATTGGGATAGCCATCCAGTATCGCTGGCACTTCCAAAAAAGCACTTTCGTTATCATTCATTCTTCTAATTGTAGCACAAGAATTGATTCTGTACTTGTCCACTACTTTTATTTATACTGAGAAAACTTCAAGTTTTGTCAAGACTTTAGATAAGCCTACCGCTCGGTTATTACTTATGAGATTTGCTTGGAAATTCCCAATATCGAAAACAGCAAGGGCGGTTATTGTAATTTGTATAGCCACAATAGGTAAATGTATACTTAAAATCTTAAGCTTCTTACAGTTCTTATCTCCTCAAAATGGGGATGTTTGAATGCTTATTACCATTACCTATCTTAAGACGTATTTGGGTTTTTCTGCTAAAAGTAAACCCTAAAATTTAAATGTCCAAAAATGTCCTAAATTTTAAATTGAAGAAATGTTTTAATAAAATTCGAAAACTACATAAAATAAATTATAATTCTTGAATGTATATAGGATCTTTTATTGTTTAATGAAAAAGATACCGCTTAATAGGATCTAGATACAGATACAAGATACAATTTTATAAACGTATCTAGATACAGATACTAGATAGTTGAATAGTATCTAGATCCAGTATCTAGATACATGTATCTAGATACTACCCAACACTGGCTGTTACAATACTTTCTCGTAATAACTTTGTGGTATAGTAGCTTGCAGCTCCAGTGTGGTCCAGTGGATAGAACACTGGGCTCCGGTGCGGAAGTTCGGAAGTTCAAATCTCCGACTCGATGCCTGAAGGGCGGCCTACCCCGTCGATTTAACCCTTATGATACTTTACGGAGTACCCGGATACTATTTCGTCTTTACAGTCACATAACTATTTTTCTATTCAACCTTTTATTTTGAGTTTTACTAACATCTCACACAAAACAGTTTTACCCATGAAAAACATATTTTTAGTAAAACTAGTGGGAGCAAAGATTTTATTTTTACAATTTTATAAAGTGCACCTTGTGTCTCCCGTATGGACTACCCCGCTACTATATAATGAGTGAGTTTTATATAAAGCATTCAAAAGTAAGTAAAGATAAAAAAGTAAATAATGACGCATGATTTTGGGATAGACACGTCGTATCTTCATTCTACACATTTTCTGCATACAGTAGGAAATGGGTTGGTGTGTTCGTCGCACACTGGGTTCTTGCATTTATAGCAGCTCTTGCCCTTTTTCTTTTTCCTCTTTTCATCCGCGGTGATGCAGTAACGAATGAACTTCAGGCGCCCGGTTTTGTCATGTGGGGGTTGGTGCTGGTGGTGGGTTATGTACGGTGGCTATTTTTACGCCAGGAATGTTTTCCATGGCAGTTTTCACGAAATAAAACCGCGTGACTAGCGGTTTCTTACACCATTTTATTATGGAGTGTAGGCAGAGGTCTCTTCCGAGATTTTTTAGAAATAATCTACGACGATTAGTTTTACAGGCAATTTATGGATTGTTTTTTGTTCAAAGTTTACAATGCAATCTGTTACATATTAACAATAAGCATTTGTGTCAGTTGATAAAATTGGCGTGATAAATAGATATGTTTCAGTGAACAGTAGTCTCTATATGTAAATTAGTACAAGAGTGTTAGTAAAACTAATTAAACTTTAAGAACTAAACGTTACAATCTGGTCTTTATCGTTCATGCACTAAGTCGAGTAGCGTTTTACGTTTTAGTCTTTTTGTCTGCTCACCGTTATCAAGCAAATTTACTGCCAGCACATTTGGATGATTTTCCAATCGTTGAATGTATTTTACTCTGCACTGCACAATCGTTTCACTCACTGTGTGCACTTGGAAATCACTGTAGATGTCTTTATTCGTCACAAACCATGGGGCGTCCATAAGAGCACGCAGCACATTAGACTGGAATCTTTCGATGATGGCGATCTTTGATTTCGATGCTGCCCCCCAAATCTGTAACCCATACGTCCATACTGGCCTGAAGTTGACACTGTATGCAAGTAATTTATTTCGAAGTGAAAGTTGAGACTGTCTTCCCAGCAGCCAATAATGTTTTCGGAATTTAGTACCTAGTTGTTTGCGTTTTTTCCAGATATGTGTGGGCCAAGTCAATCCCTTATCTAGATGTATACCAAGATATTTGACGCTGTCTGTGGTAGGTATGGTCTGATTTCCTATCATTATTTCTGACGAGTCTCCTCGACATTTAGTAAAAATGATGTCGTTCGCCTTAGCCTCGTTTACTTTAATCCTCCTCTTCTGGATCCATTTATGAATTTCATTAATACTGTGTTGTAGTATGTTGCTTGCCTAATTGGATTTTTGTGAACAGCTAAAATGGCAGTATCGTCTACGAATGTGGTTGCGATCACATCATCATTGGTTGAAAAATCAACAGTGAATAAGAGGTACAATAAAGGACCCAGTATACTACCCTGCGGCACGCCAGACTTTATTGGGTGTAGTGTTGTTATTTCATTTTCATATCTCACTCGGAAGTACCTCTCACTTAGATACGATTTAAGGATAATGAAGTGTTTTTCTGGAAGTTTCTTTCTGAGCTTATAGAGGAGTCCCTGGTGCCATACCCGATCAAATGCTTGGCTAACGTCTAGGAATACTGCGGCACAGTAATTTTTATCTTTAAATGTTTTATTGATGGTGTCGACAACACGATGCACTTGTTCAATTGTAGAATGTTGCCGCCTAAACCCGAATTGGTGATCAGGTATCAGGTTTCTTTCTGCAACTATCTTATTTAACCTTTTGACTAACAGTTTTTCAGCAATTTTAGATAAGACAGGCAACAAACTAATCGGCCGATAGAATGAAGGCTCATGCGGTGGTTTGCCCGGTTTTTTAATTAGTATTATTTCTGCTGTTTTCCACTGGACTGGAAAATATTTTAGTCTAAAGACAGCGGTTATGAGTTGCGTTAGCATAATTTTACCCTTCCGAGGAAGTTCCTTAATTATTTTGTCCGTGATCATGTCGTAACCGGGGGCCTTTTTTGGACTTAGGTCGTTCAGGATTACATCATTTACTTCTTTTGGTGTTGCTGTAGGTACAGGTTCGCTAGGTTGTTCAGGCTCTTCTAGGAATCTTTGGATTTCATCATCCTCGACGTCGTCGATCTTTGGTAGCGGCTTGAACACATTTTCTAGATAGTCAGCAAAAGTTTCAGCCTTTCCTTGTCTGTTTTAGCCCAGCCATCGTTTGGTATTCTTATGGGTAGTATATGTTCCCTTCGTTGTTTTAATCTTTTTGTTGCTTTCCACAGAGCATTATTCAGTGTCAACTGTTGGTGTTAGTCTTTCCAAGTATTCCTGAAATGATCTGTTCTTGAGTTCTTTTAACGACTCTTTCAGTTGCCTTGCTGAGCGATTAAAATTTGTTTTATCTCGTGGATGTCTTGATAATTGGACAATCGACTGTTTTAGGTTTTGATTTTGCTAGCACCGGTATTGCCTCCCAAGCAGATTCTTGTATTAGTGAAGTGAAGTTTTGTACTTCTGTTTCCAACTCTTCTGTTGTTTTGAGCGAGACTCTTAGGTTTGTTTTGTCGTTAATTAGTTCTTTGAAGTATCTCCAGTCGGTTTTACGATTGTGAAGTCTTATCATCTGCTCCTTTTCTTTTATACCCGAATAGATGGTTGCTATCACTGGAGAGTGATCAGATGCTAAGTCATCATTTGGTTCAATGTCTAGAGATCCTGGAGTAAATCCTTTAGTGACAAAGAAGTCTAGACAGTCTGGTAGCTTATTGGGGTCCGTCGGCCAATATGTTGGTTTATGTGTGGAAAGATGGTTCAGGTGTAATTCGTTTATTACCGCGTGTATAATTTTACCTCTCCTCGGTGTAAATGATATGCGCTGCCAAACAAGTAATATCCAAAATATTATAGAAAAAGGCCAGTGGCCAGCGATTTGTTCGTCTCTTAGTCGTGTATTGCGTTACCATTTGATCAACTCCGGCTTTAGTAGAATTAAGTACAGAATTATTTCAGGTTTCTTGGCTTTAGCCGTGACATCTATTTCTGGAGTTGTGTGCATACTCGAAAGCAACATACCAGCTTTGTTCTTCTTAGGTACATAAAGCAAAAAGGCTTGATATTACTTCTCTGTTCTTCAATTCTTTTGGGATGTAGGTTTTGTTTTTCCTCAATGTTCCAACTAAAGTGAGCCCCTATTCTCTGAGGCAGTTTACCAAGGGGAGTGAGGTAAAAAAATTGTCGGTAGTGATGTTCCTCCCGGAGCCTTTGTAATGCTGACATGCTGTCTCTCCAACATTGACTTGGCGTGCTTCTCCTTGTTCTTTACATGTAAAAACAAACAGTTTCATTATTGAAATGGAACGAGAAAAACGTTGTTTATTACCTTTGTAAATTATTCCCTGTAATGGGTAACCCGTTTTGGAATCAGCTAGCCAGAAACTTTAATATCGTACTTAGCTGGTTTCGATGGGATATATTGAGTAAATTTCTTTCTACTTCTGTACGGAAAAAGCTGTTCATCGACAGTTAGTTTTTCATATGGCTTGTAGTGACGACGTAGGGTATAATTTAGCATTATCCAAATGTCTCTAATTGGGGCTGCCTTGTCCCTTGCTAGTCGCTCCGTCCCTGTATGCACGTATCAAAGCGGATGTATTTCTGTAGGTCTTGGAATCTTGCCCGGTAAGACTTGCTCTGTAGATCGGTAACGCATCGTTCTTCCATAATTCGTTGACGTGTTCCGAGTTATAATGGTGAACACCTACGGAGACCAATATTCCCAGAAAGGCGTTAAATTCATCAAGCGTAATAGCTTTCCACTGTTTTTGTCTATCGGGATGGGCTTGATTATGTTCATTGATGCATTGGTTTGCTTTGCGATTTGTTTCTCTGATTATAATGAACTTCATTTCATCCGTCAGTATCAAATTCAAGATATCTAGACGTGTCAATATGTTGCTACTTCGATGTGTACCGCCTGAAAATACATTATGTATATGGTAATATATTGTACGACGAAATGAAATAGGTGTGTTGTTTTTACCTGATTCACGTATGATATTGTATGAACGTGTTTGTGGTGTTGGCAATGGGGACTCTTTCCAAATTGTTTGATCGCGGGAGGTAAATTTTCCAGGAATTTCACATTCTGTGGAAGTATGGGAGTTATCTTGGTCATCTTTATCCTCACTTATTTCGTCATCGCACTCTGATTGAACTTCAATTACATCTGATAGTCGTCTTCATATAGACACATTAGTTGCTCTTCGATCAAACCGCAATAATTGAAAATACTTATAAAATAAATATGTACATATTAGATGACTTGAGTACATAACACGTAAGTAGGGGAACATCACCGATCTAATCGAATATTTCCCCTGGAGTCGAAAGGTAATGAGTCCTTTACCGATCTGCAACGTATGAAGAAAACACAAAACACAACTGATATAGTTATATGGTAATATGGTACACAGCACTTATAATAATTAAAAGTATTACTAAACTCACCGTTGTAATCGAGCAACTAAAGTACCAAAGCCACTCGGGCCAGCCACTGGTTCGTTTGGATTCACTGCCATTTTTGTTGAGGGACACACACACACACACACACACACACTAATCGACTGCACTCTAGCTCGTAAATAACGCAACTGATGCCCTGGGCTTCACAACTTCATCATCCTAATTCATGACATTTGAGAACAAAGCATAACCAAACAATAAAAAATTAGCTATGGCGCACAAAAACAAATGTCCGCAACGATAACACAGACAAACTATGCACTAAAATGCATGTTAAATACCATATAGAGGTAGTACCCGGGTAATCCGTATGGAAGATAGAAGGTGTAAGGGTTAAATAATTATTGAGGTTAAAACCCCTTGTATAAATGATGAACTCAAACGTCCACTGATATATATTCAGATTATCCAAAAGCAACCGGAATAGGGAATAGCGTTGTACATGCAACATGTGTACAATTTAAGTATAATTCTGCTTAGTAACCATTCATGCAACATGCACCCTAAACTTAACTAAGTGAAATACGGACACCTCGGCCGGGGTTTGACCGCGCGGACGATTGAACTGCATTTCACTGTGACCTCGACTGACAGCCACTGCCCCATGGAGGTCCCAGATTAACAAAGACCTACAGTTTCCTTTCTATGATAATGAATACACCCATAAATAAGGAAATACAGTCAAGCTCAGGTATAATGACGCTAGAACTGGAGTTCCCTACAAATTGTTAAAAGCTGTTATTTGTATTATGAAGTCAATTACAACCTTGAATGACTATTTGAAAATAACCACTTTTAAAACAGTATTTGTTATTCTAATGTACAGAATATGTATCTTGTCGTATTTAACCGAAGTTGTATATGTTACCGATTGCGAAATTTCTATGGTAAACTTTAAAATTAGAACACACTGTATACTTTCGTAAATAGTTTGAATTATTAGATACAAGCGAGCTACTTGGATTTTATTTAGTGTTTAATAAAACTATGGTTATTTTTCACAAAGCTAGCAACATACCGGGTGATTCTCGAAAAAGTACGAGCCTACCATTCGAAAAACAGGCAACCCAAAATACACATTAGAAGGTACCGTGATATATAAACTTTTATCAGTGGCATTATGAATCAGAAATGCCTTTTAGTATTTGATTCGACTCAACTTTTTAATAAAATAAGTGTGAACGAAAACAACAAAGTCTGACCTAAGTTTAAGTATCGCGAATAGCATAAAACTGTAAGTATAACAAGTTGTTAGTTTAAAAATAAAAAAGCATCTCTGATTCGTAATACTAATAATAACTTAGATATCTGTTTTGTCATATGTAGCTTGGGTTGCGTAATTGCGGAATGGTAAATTCATGGCAATCACCCTGTATACAAGGGTTAGCTATTCTACAGAAAAACATGTGCGAAAAAGTTAAACCGCTTATATCTGCGGATATTTAACACCTAAATTACCTAGTAACCGTTTCTTACATTCGGCATCTTTACGGAGGTACGGCGCTTCAAAGTTTTTTTACATAAATTCACTAAAATGTAAATATCTTTTCTATTTCTTCTCCGATTTTGATAAACTGTTTCACTTTTCACACACAAAACTTACAATACTTTGTACTTAGAAAGTTATTTGCATTTTAGTGATTAAATGTAAAAAAACTTTGGAGCGCCGTGTCCCCGTAACGGTGCGGAATTTAAAAAAAATTGCCTTGTAATTCAAGTGTCAAATATCTTCAGTTATGCGTGCTTAAAGTTTTTCGCTTCTTCGTTTACAGAGACTTAATGAGGTAACAAATGCCATTATCAAAGCGCTTTACTAATGCTTTCTGCAACGGTTCACGATACGTCAGCAGCAATCAATCCTACGACGACGCGCTCTAAGCCAAAGAAATGACGTCAATAAATAGTGCATTTTTTCAAAATATTGGAAGACACCTAAATGCATGATTAAAAAGTTTTTTCTTGAAGTTCAGGGTCATCCCTCGAACGTGTTCCAATAGCCTTTGAGTTAATAAGAAGTGTTAGGGAATACGTTATTAAATTATAACAGACGCATACATGTGTATTTATTATATTGATTATTATACTCACACCGCTGATTGGGAAAGTTTCCGGACCGATCTTCAGAATAATATCAATCTGAATATTAACCTAAGAACGACTGAGCAATTAGAAAAAGAAGTTGGAAACCTCACAGCAACGTATAACAACACGAAGGAGATCACTCACATAACCAAAGGAGTAAACCACCCAGTTGAGATCAGAGAACTCGTCAAAGGAAAAAGAAGAGCGAGAACAAGGTGGAAACGTCCAGAGATCCAACCGACAAGACCATCTTAAATAACAAAACTCAAAAACTACAAAAATAAATCCAAAAACTCAAAGAGGAGTCAATAAATTCATACCTGCAGAATCTGGTACCAGACGAAGAAACAGACTACTCCCTCTGGAGAGCAACCAGAAAAATCAGAAGATCCATTACATCGATACCTCCAGTCAGAAGAAATAGGGGACCATGGGCCAGGAATAATAAGCAAAAAGCTGATCTGTTTGCTGAACATTTAGCTGACATCTTTACACCTAATCCAATGCAAGCAGCAAACATACTACCTGGAATCCACAATCAAGTCTCAGAAAACATCACCCTGGCCATCTCAAAAGAAGTAGCCGATGTGATTAAAATAAACCTTAATCCGAAAAAAGCGCCAGGTTATGAAGGTTCACACCGGTGAAATACTGAAGCAATTTCCTAGAAAAGGTATAGTCTTACTCACTTACCTCTTCAACACAGCTTTCAGTTTAAAACATGTTCCCAACTGCTGGAAAGTTGCAGAAGTAATCATGTTGCCAAAACCAGGCAAACCGCTTAACAACGTAAAATCCTATACGCCCATTTCCTGATACCAGATCTCCAGTTTGGCTTCAAACAAAAGCACTCAACCATCGACCATAGCATCACTGACGTAATAGAACGTGCGCTTGAAGAAAAACAAGTCTGCTCTGAAGTTTTCCTAGACGTTGCTCAGGCCTTCGACAAGGTATGGCGCGAAGGTCTGATAAACAAATGAAACAAAATGCTCCCGACGCAGTATGTAGAGCTACTAAGATCATATATCTCAGACAGACTATTCAGAATTAAACAAGAAGATGAATATTCGGACATGAAAGAAATACGAGCAGGCGTGCCTCAAGGTAGTGTGCTTTGTCCCATTCTTTACCTGTTATAAACTAGTGATATACCAGCAGTGGAGCGGATCGCAGTAGTTACATTTGCAGACGATACCCCACTTCTCGTAATGGATAAAGAGCAAGATATATCCACTAGCAGACTGCAAGTAGCTAGCAACAAAATACTTGATTGGACCAAACAATGAAAGATCAGGTTAAATGAGCTCTAATCTACGCATGTTGATTTCACCAACAAAATGCTAGTTAACCTTCCGATCTTGGATATCAGTGGTACCATCGTGCACTATGAGAATAACGCCAAATATCTAGGCATGCCTCTGTGAGGAAGAAAAGAGCTGAACTTAATCTGAAATACAAACAACATTATTGGATCTTTGGTAGAAATTCCAAGTTGTCAGTCCTGGTCTACAATCAGATCTTGAAACCGGTATGGCTATATGGCATTCAGCTCTGGGGCATACTAACATTAAATCGATTTAAACATTTCAGAATAAAGTGTTGCGTAACATAGTAAATGCTCCATAATATGCGCGTAATACCTACTTACACCGAGACCTCATCATTGCAATGGTAAAAGTCGAGATCAAAAGGAATGCTGGCAAACATGAAGCCAAACTCCACCTTTATGAGAACGTAGAAGCTCTTCAGCTGCTGTACAACCAAGACCTAGTCTGAAGATTGAAGAGAACCAAACCATTCGAGCCTGTGTAGTGGCTGTAAAAGCAGAGCATAGTGCGCGAGTGAGAGTGAGAGTGTAAATAGAAGTTAGAAAAAATCTAAAGGACATTATTGGATGAACTCCAGTTGTTAAGTATTTCATTTTAAAAAGTTACTAGATTAAAATTAATGGTTAGTCTTTTAGACTAGTTTTAATATTAACTAATAAAAAAAATTATACTTACAAAAATAGCAGGCCACAGCATAACGATATAGAACGCCAAATAAATGTGAACGGAGAAACTTCTAACTAAAACTATTCCACTCAATACATATTTCAAATACATCTGCGACTTTCCAGAAAATTGGTTTGGGTCTAAAGCTACCTCCCATACTTTGTGCAAGTTCGAGTTCAAGTCCAAAAGAGAAGCATCGAAGATGGTGCAGCAGATCCCAATCAGGGTCAGAACCAAAACTTCCATTTGCTTCGACACCCCTAAGTAGTAACCGAGAGGTTGCATTTTCAAACGGGTGCATACATTTGGTCTCACTACTTATTTCATCACGTGAAACACAGAAGTTTCCGTACCCGGCAACGTTTCAGATTTAACACTGTTTAAGTTCCATTCATCATTGCGTATGAAATGTAATGACAGAAATTTTGACAACTTAGATTTTTATTACGGCACACTGTATAGGCAACGACTAATATTGATCATATTATTGATAGAATAAGAAACAACAAAAACAGATACAATACCATTACAAGCTGGCTGTGTTAGTGGTAGTATTTTAATGGGCGTTCCTAAAGCAGAAGGAACAATTTTTGTTGAAACATATGTAAGGTATTAAATTAGTAATAAATGAAAGAAACATATGGTTGCTGCTAAACGTCCATACGGGGTGCGCCAGCTAAGTTGCATGAATGAAGAAGAATCGCCATGTAAGTCAAAGAGAGCTAAGCACAAATCTGGGTGTTAGTAGGACAGCAGTGTGGCATAGTAGGTAATCATATTATTGGACCACATTTCTTCCATGAAAACTGAACAATGTTACTTGGACTTCCTACAAAACATTTTAGCCGGGTTGTTGATAGATGTACATAGAACTCAATGTACGACAAAACTTTGGTAACAACACGACAGCTATCGTGATCACTGCATGTTGGATTGTTTAGAATTACTTAAATAATGTATTTGAAATAAATTCCGATTGGCCAATAAGAAGTTGTGAAATCACTCCACTAGATTTTATTAAAATCCGGTATTAACTGAATAAGAATTACAACACAATAATCGAAGCGTCTATATCAATTATTCATAATTTGTTATTTTTTTGTTTAGTTTTCACTATAGTATGGTTGCACTAATGGGTTCTTTTCCCTCTAAATATTCTTCTTCTACTTGGCGCGACAGTTCTTTAATGAGCCTTGGCCTGCTCCAAAACAGTCTGCCATTCCTTGCTATCTTCCTGGTTTTGTTCTTCATCTTCGTATTCCTAAAGATCTTAAAGCCTCCTCCAAGTCTTCGCTCCACCTTCCTCTTGAACGTCTTCCCTCTGGTTTTCTTTCTTATGCTATTTCGGGCGCTCTTCCGTGTTGCATTCTGTGTACGTGGCCCAACCACGTCAAACGATGACTTTGTATTATTGTAACAATATCAGGTTTATTGTATAATTCTCTTATTTCTTGGTTTCTCCGTATTCTTTAAATGTCACCATCATTTACTCGGTGCCCGACCACTTGTTCGCCACCGGTTGCTCGCTACCGTTTGAAATAAATTCCGATTGGCCAATAAGAAGTTGTGAAATCACTCCACTAGATTTTATTAAAATCCGGTATTAACTGAATAAGAACTACAACACAATAATCGAAGCGTCTATATCAATTATATTTGTTAATTTCTTGTTTAGTTTTTACTATAGTACGGTTTCACTAATGGGTTCTTTTCCCTCTAAATATTCTTCTTCTTCTTGGCGCGACAGTCCTTTAAAGAGCCTTGGCCTGCTCCAAAACAGTCTGCCATTCCTTGCTATCTTCCTGGTTTTGTTCTTCATCTTCGTATTCCTAAAGATCTTAAAGCCTCCTCCAAGTCTTCGCTCCACCTTCCTCTTGAACGTCTTCCCTCTGGTTTCCTTTCTTATGCTATTTCGAGCGATGTTCCGTGTTGCAATCTGGGTAGGTGGCTCAACCACATCAAACGATGACTTTGTATTATTGTAACAATATCAGGTTTACTGTATAATTCTTTTATTTCCTGGTTTCTCCGTATTTTTTAAATGCCACCATCATTTACTGAGTGCCCGTTCACTGTTCGCCACCGTTTGCTCGCTACCGTTTGCTCGCCACTCTATGCTTGCTACCGTTTGTTCGCCACCGCTTATTCGTCACCGTTTGGTCGCCACCATTTGCTCGCTATCGTATGCTTGCCACCGTTTGTTCGCCACTGTTTGGTCGCCGCTGTTTGCTCGCATCCGTTTGCTTGCCACCGTTTTTCGCCACCGTTTACTCGTTACCGTTTGTTCGCCACTGTTTCATCGCCACCGTTTGATCGCCACCGTTTGCTCGCCTGCCGTTTGCTTGCCTGCGTTTGCTCGAGGGTCTCTTCCCTCGACAACTATTTACACGCCACATTTTTTTATCCTATACTCTAAGAATTTAGTATATGTTTCCGTTAGTTTTCATAATCTTATATTTCTCCAAGTCTAAGGAGTGTATGGAATGTTTATAGTCAAAGTAGGGTTGCCTGTTCTTGTATTTGAATTCGTAATATTTGTTTCGTTCTTAATAAAATGAACTAGAAGTGTATCTGATGTTTTGGTGTATATATTTTTAAATAATTTTTATTTTCTTCTTAACTTCTCAAAACATCTTTAAAATTGCTATATTTATAAAAAAGTTTTCAAAATTATTATAAACACTTGTCCACTCAGACTACTTCTATTGACGAAGTATCCAAAAATAATAGTAATACTCTTCCCATACCTGTGGTATTTAAAAGTAAAGGTTTTAATTATAAAACAGAAGATGGGCTAAATACAACACAACATGAGGAAGTGCCTAACAAAATATAAACTAGTTTTTCTGCGCTGGTCTAGTTATACTTAGGACTGCGAGCAAGTTGACTGATGAGCAAACGGATAGCGAGCAAATGTGTTGGCGATCATCTTTCCGAGCGAGTAATCGGTGGCGCGCAAGTGGTAGCGTGCAAATGAATGGCGAGCAAATGTCTTGGCGACCATCTTTTCGAGCGAGCAATCATTGGCGAGCAAGTGGTGGCGAGCAAACAGATGGCGAGCAACTGTCTTGGCGATCATCTTTCCGAGCGAGTAATCGGTGGCGAGCAAGTGGTAGGGAGCAAATGGATGGCGAGCAAATGTCTTGGCGATCATCTTTCCGAGCGAGTAATCGGTGGCGAGCAAGTGGTAGCGTGCAAATGGATGGCGAGCAAATGTCTTGGCGACCATCTTTTCGAGCGAGCAATCGTTGGCGAGCAAGTGGTGGCGAGCAAACAGATGGCGAGCAACTGTCTTGGCGATCATATTTCCGAGCGAGTAATCGGTGGCGAGCAAGTGGTAGGGAGCAAATGGATGGCGAGCAAATGTCTTGGCGATCATCTTTCCGGGCGAGTAATAGATGGCGAGCAAGTCGTAGCGTGCAAATGGATGGCGAGCAAATGTCTTGGCGACCATCTTTTCGAGCGAGCAATCGTTGGTGAGCAAGTGGTGGCGAGCAAACAGATGGCGAGCAAATGTCTTGGCGATCGTCTTTCCGAGCGAGTAATCGGTG
>JABXWE010020680.1:0-36867 GCA_014611495.1 Limonius californicus | reverse complement strand
GCTTGCTCATTATTTTCTGGATTATCTGAAGAATTTTCTACTAATACTGCATATTTATTTGTTTGTGGGATTGGTTGCTTTCCCGTTGTTAATGACGTGTGGTTTGTTTTTTTAATTTTTCTACGTTTACGTCCTTGAGTTTGCCAACTGTTGATGCTTTCATTTTCTAGGATTTCATCGCTGTCATCTTCATCTATTTCGATAGGTTGGTTTGATTCTTCTTGATTTTTTGTTTGTTGTGAATATTGCGATTGCTTTGATTGGGAAGTTAGAATTGTCGGTGGATTAGCATTTTGTAACATAATACCCGCACTATTCCCTTGAGGGGTATTCATGGGTAGGTTATTCGGGTATTGTTGCTGAGTAATCATGTATTGTTGCCCATTGTAGCCGCTACCGGCTGGCAGCATTGCTGCCTTAAATATTTTTCGCCTCTTAGTAAGTTATAAATTACCTTACTTACAGTAAAATCCAAAATTATTATCGACGAGAAGTGCTCTTGACCTCGCGTCTATCACACAAATGTTTATCACTCGACACACTTACGCCTGGTGCACGTCTTTACTCTGTGGAAGTCAAGCGAGTACTCTAATTGGTTGTTAAGAATATATTTTTTGCAAACATTTGGCCATTGGTTTTCGCTCATGACAGATGGAGTTAGTTTTACTAACTAATTAATTAGCTGAACTCGTAGACTATGCCCTACTATTTCTTACATAACATTCTCTGAAAGTCATTAGTAAGGTAACAACATCAATTTACGCTAGTGTCATACTAACCGACTACTCGATGATGTTTCGTTCTTGAGTTTAATCAATTTATTTTTTTTTATTATTTCAGCATGTATATTTTTATGTTTTATATGTTGCACAATTTATAAATTATTGAGAAATTTTGACTTTCAGTTTGACCGTCAAACTAACGTATTTCCCCATATTACACAAAGGAGTACTTCTTGCGGAACACCCTCCACATCTTCTTCTCCCCCATACTTCAAGCTGAATATGGACTCATGTGTTAACAATAATAATCTACTTGTATACATTAGATTAGAAGTTTAATGTGGCCCTTTTGACCCTGCAAATGAAACCAGCTAAACCATGTCCTTAATAGTTCTAATACCTAACAGAATCTTCGGCGATGTTCAATAATCATGCGGGATGATCACATACCTATTTAAGTAGGTATATAACACCACTAACAGGTATACAGCTAAAAATACAACTTCTAAAAGTACAGTACACCTACTGAACACACAGCTTAATATTTAATTAGATTTACACATTAATGAGCACACAGCTCTAACAATAATATAGGAATACACTATGCTCACAATAAGCTAGATGCACACAACACATTATTTAATAAGGTACATACATTGTGCTTGTATACAATGGAAGGTCACAATAGTGATAACAAATTACGAGCACACAACTGTAATTCCAACTTCCTCCCCCATAACTAAGTTTCATAGCAATAAGATAAATATAGCACCTTATTCAAATCGGCTTTCTATTCTCAACTATGTCTTTATTCTTACACTGCCTAATTGGAAATACTTTTAGGAAAAATCTATCAGACTCCGTACACAATACTATACAATACGTCATCAGCAAATATATATATATATATATATATATACATATATATATATATAGCCCCTTGATCTACATATCAACAGTAATAACACAATTATAACTACATTCTACTTCTTCGAGTGCTTCTTCGCTTACGAGACGTAGCAAACTTCTCTCACATGCCTGTTTTGCGCGTTTGAACTTCCACAGACATGCAGGACCTACAGTTCAATATGGGCTCTGAACCAAATGAACTGTAAACACTTCTACTTCAGAGAAGATTTACTACTTTACTACTCCACGACCGCCTCTTGCATTACAGAACATCACCGTGGTACGGGCCAATCGCGCTTTTTCGACGACACGTAACCAGATGGATGGAAAAGGCCTACAGCTTAGCTCAGAGGAGTAGGGGGAGTTCGTGAAAATAGCTTAACGGAGAAAATCTTTAGTTGTGTACAGAGTAAGTCAAAATAAATGGGCGCCACCTTCCAAATCCAGCTGTTTGTAGATCCTCATGGAAGGCCGAGAAGCGAACAGCTTACGGGAATTGAACCTACCTTTATTGTGCATCCTTCTATATATTGGGAGCTTGCAAAATTTTTACACAAACAAATACAATGTACACAAAAATAAAAGAGGCAGTAAATTTTAAAGCACATATAATGAAATGATTCAAATGGCGATACAAAAAAAAAGAAAACACGGGAAATGGCATTTTTACGAGTTTAAAACTACTTGAAAAAAAAACACAAAACTCGCCGCCGTTGACGCACAATATTTATGATATTTTAATGAATCTATGTGGCCAATGGCGTAGAGTTTACAGGATAAATACAGTATTAATATCTTTTACAATCAACAATAAATAAATGGCGACTGAAGATCGCTTTTAGGTTGCATAAAAGAAACAAGTCCAATATCGTGGAATTTTGCAAGTTTGCGCGGGAAAAAAAAGGTTTCTTTTTACACTGCACAAAAAAAACTGGTTCTTTACCTTGAAGTCCGATGGATGGCTTAAGACGAGGTAGGCACAATATAACGGCTATTTCAACAGGCTGCTAACGTTGAACGCAAGACAGGACTCTTCTAACGATGGTAAAACAAAATAGCCGCAGAGCGACGGGAGTTGGGCTTCGCAATTAATCCGCCCAACGGCGATCGGTCAATTCACCAAGAATTGCCTTTACCGGGGTTGAATCCAGTGTTTCCTTTTAAATCCGGCAGTAACCGATGGTCTGTTTAATACCCTTTGGTAAAACAACGAGACGGGCCACACATAACGGATACCCCTCGAAAAAAATCAAAAGCCGCCCCTGCAGCACTTAACGTAATTACGGTTTCCGCTTGATGGAGTTTTCGGAGAACCATCATCAGAGATCGAAAATTGACTGACTTAAAAACGCAACGGGAATCTCCACTTCCCCCAAAAAATATTGCACCATATTACAAAATAACATGATATGTTCTAGAATAAAAAAAACCAGGTGCGACTCCCGAGGTCAACACTTCCGAGAATTTGGTCGGCAGAAAATCAGCCCACAAAGAGAACGCTCAAGGGATTAACGGAACTGGCCTTTCATAACTCAAACTTAGAAAGACAAAACAAAATAGCGAAATGGTAACCCAATATAAAACTGCAATTAAAATAACGTTATTAATTCCTACGAAGCGGCAAACAAATTAAGGAATTAATTCATATAAAGCGGCAAATTTGAAACGAACATAACAACCGCCTGTAGCCTGTAGCGGCTTTAAGTCAGGTGATCGCACATGCCATTCTAACTAAATTGCGGGTTTACATTAGTAGGCCAAACAATTTAGCCGATTTAAAGCGTCGGATTCCGTTAAGTAATGTTTTTCATAATGTTCTTATTTTCATTAAAAATAAATTCTGAATTGTTTAAACTTTAATATTCTTCTAACAAAATTGTTATGTAAGGTACCAATTGTTTTATATCACCATTTAACTACTGAGAAGCTCTTTTAAAATGAAGAGGAAAAGAATGGGAGCAGAAGCACAGAAAAACAATTCGCTAGAAATAGAAAATTTAGGTGAGGAAGTGCCTTTTTAAAAAACAACGCGTGTTTCAGGGTTTCCCCAAAAAACTAATAATTAAATTATTAACTCTGTGCGGGAACTTTCACTATGTTGTATATAATTCGGTACCATATGTAAGAGTACATACATATTTGCATTGCTCTGTTGTGTCATTATGTAAAAGCATCAATCAGCATCCCCAATAACGACGTCATAAAATTTTAATGCGATATCCCATGCTACTACATTCATTTATAGCAGTGCCCCGAAAAAGATATTTTTGTATGTAACAAAACATGTTTCCTCCCTCACATAATTACGTATACTTGACAGCAAAAATGCTACAATGTTTGCAGTTCAATAGAATACCTATCTACTGAAACAAAAACATTAAGTATTCTTAACTGTTAACATAAACCTGTCGTATAATTGTCAAAAGAAAAGAGCAATAAGCAATAAGGCTCCTAGAACATGTATGAAATCATACATTATTTGATAGCTTGCTTAACAAAATATTTCAAAATATATTTGGAAGACACGTAACTAGTCGTAGTCAGCTGTCTTTTTTGTTGTTTTTGATCTCATAAACGCAACCGCTAACCGTGCCTTGAGCAGAATTCGATAAAAATTTTCATATTCGCACTCATTAGTTCATCACCCATGGAGATTGCTCTGTGAATGACACTGGCCTGATACAGTATCTTAATTCAACCATATAGTTAATTTAAAACAAACGTTTACGAACACAGAGTTTGAAATATCGCAAGGTTGAGATAGGAAGAAGAGCTAAGCAATTAATTTATACAGGGTGATTCTACACATGTGCGGAGAACTGGCTGTAATTTGTCGGCGAATTTAAAAAATATACTAGATAATGTAGGGGTTAAATAACCTGGACTATACGTGGTTAAAGTTCCTCGTACATATTTAGAATCGTCCTGTAGATAATTATATGAACATAACCAGTACCGGTCATCAATAAAACCACCTTCAGCGAAAAATAAGACCTTATTGATCATTGTTGAACAACCATATGCAGTTACGCTTCCATAGCACATCACAGTTATTCGTGAAATTATTTGATTGATAAACTTTGGAAAACCCCTTATCATCACGATATTTAGAACTCCTAAGTACGTATTTCGGGAGCTCAGCTGCCATCTTCAGTAGGAACTTGACCTAACTAAAGTAACTTGGCTGAGCAATACCTCTGGAGAAAAGTCCTTCACCAAGCCAACAACTGAAGTCCAGTGCTAATAATCTAACGAGGGCTTAAATATTATATCCTTGTTAAGGTTCGTTACGCCTAACCGGTTAAGAAATTATTTTCAACAAATTAATTAAATCTGAGTTAGAAATTGGCCCATTAACTGAATTTAAAATATCCCCCTATTTTTGAAAATAAGAATGCTCTCATAGCAGTTCAATTATTTTGTTGAAGATACCTTTTTTATAAATTATAGATTTTCTATTTTTATACCGTGCCCTATCTCGTAAATATGTTGGGAAATACTTAACTTATTAAACCTGTGATTTTTGAATTGAGCTACATGTACTTTAAAACCTATCTCAATAGTACGTTTAGTTTGCCCAATATATTGTCCATTGCAGTGAGAACAGTCAATTTTGTAAATACCCAACTTTTGCAAAGTTTTCACTTTGTCGTTAGGGGTTCCCGAATGTTGTTACTTGAATAAAATACAATTTTGGAATTGTATTGTTTGCATATTTTATCAAAGCCTTTGGTTAAGGGATGGAACGAAATTTTGATGAAATTTCTGGTGATTTCTTCAAAGTGGGAACTTTTTAAAGTCGTAGAATTACGAAGATTTAATCTTAGTTTACATTTTCTAATTAAATTATTAATGACGTCTGGAGAGAATCCACTGTAGAAAGCAATATTTTCTATGTACTGATATTCAATCCGACATTGATTTGAATTTAATGGAAAGGTAAATAGTCTGAACCAAAAAATTGAAGGCTCCTATTTTATATTGAAAACAATTATTTGAGTCACTGTTTATAAATTTGTTTACATATGTTTTTTTCCTGTAAACGGCAAATCCTAATCCTTTACAGCTATTTCTAATAAATAAAGGGTTTTCCAGAGTTTATTTACTTAAACTACCGTCTCCAATCAATCCTGTTTCATCGATAGTTTCCACACAAGCATCGCATAGATAAATGATTAAATTTCAGTCTATTCTTTCATAATACTTAATTTACCTATCAGCTTACGTTAACCCTTATAATATGAAAATGTAGCACCTACAAATTTCCATATTTTCATAGAACTACTATTATTTCGTGTTTAAATATAGATATTTTACCATGAACATGAATATGCATACTACAGATAGGGACTGTTAGAAACGATTGATTCCTGATTACTTCGTTTTCTATTTCTGTCCTGACTCAGGTTTTTCGTAGTTTTCCTGGGTCATACAGGTCAATGCTGAGACAGTATCATCCACTAAATTCCATTATCCAATTTTCCTGGTCTTTCCTATCCTTACATCCCCATTGCTGGCTGAAGATCGGAACCCGACTGACCCCTATATTGGCCCGACCCCTTGTTGGGAATGAACGTACGTTGATTTTCCTTTCCTATAACATTCTGCTAAGCAGTGGATAAAATTATATATATAATTCTAATACATAATTCCTGCGGAATAGCTTAGATTTCTGCTCCAGTACTTGATTAAAGTTCATCAATTCTTCTTGGTTTCGCGATGTATACTTTGCTTTTATGTAACCTCTACAAAAATCTAGAACAGTGAAATCGGGGAACCTTATTGACCAATGCAAGTCGTCATTACAACAAATCGGACAATGCGGAAACTCTGCCAATAGCCTGCATACTGATTTTTGTTGTTTGGCTAGCTGAAGCATCTTGCCACAACGAATACTCATTTCTCCCTTCAATTGCTGACAAGAAAATGTTTGAAGCTTTTATGAATACCTTTCCGTCGCCACGGTTAGGTACCGTTTCGCCATTCCTTTCAATAGAATATGGGTTGCTTATCCTTCATGATAAAACTGTGACTTTCGACAAATGTAAGAGACTTTGATCAGCAACCTCCGAGGGAGAAGCTAACACCAAGAAGAAGAAGAAGAGACTTTGATGAAGTTGCCCACGATTTTTGGTGGCCCAGTATCGACAGTTTTACTTATCATCGTGCCCACTTAGAGAAAACTATGCTTCATCAGTCATGAATAACTATCGTTCCACATGTGGATTATCATTACTTAGCCGTTAAAATAATTGGAAAAATTTAATTCGATTTTGTTTGTCTTAATCGGTCCATTTTTGTGCAATTGAAATCTTATCCAATACGAATGAAATTTTATATTTTGTTCAACATTCGTCGTGTACTTAGTTCTGCAGTCGCATGCTTTACCTTCAGATCATTTATGACTTCGCAGAATGTCTGACTTTATCTTCATCTTACGGATTACACGCAGATCGAGTCATTCCAGTTGATTTTCAACTTAGAACGAATCCATTATTTCGCTATGAACATTGCAAACACTAAATTCTGTTCGAAACAGCAATTGAATTTTTCTTCTTTCTTCTGTATAGGCTACTGCCTGTTCTTTCCAATTTTGCCGGTCTTGCTTGTGATCTCCTTCCTAATAGCAATTTATCTCTTGCGGATCGTACACTTCTGGTTTCTTCCATCCTGGAGATATGATCATTCCATGCTTGTCTCCTTGTATGAATCCAATCATTTATGAGTTGTGCTTGGCAGTGCGTTCTTACGTCCTCGCTTCGATGGTCTAGTTTTACCAACTATCTTTCTCAAGGTTTTCATCTCTTCCGTGTCCATTATTTGTTTGGTTTTTGCAATTCCTCTTGCGTCTCTGCTGCATATGTTAATATGGGGCATACTACCGTCTTGCAAACTCTGCTTCTAATCTCAGTATTTAGATACTTGTTGCTCCAGATGACTCTATTCAGCGCTCCCGACACTCTAGCTGCTTGCATTGCTTGGGTTTTTACATGGTCTTTGAGAATTCCTTAGCTTGATATGTTAATTCGTCTTCTTTGTTGAAACCTTCATGTTATATTTTTTGCAAGCCTGCATTGACTTTTGTAGTAGTAGTCGTGATTGATCTTCTTCAGCGATCAGCACCGCATCATCAGCATAGCAAACCATTATCATGTCCGCATCTAGAATTTTATATCGTTGTTGTGCTTTTTCTGTTTATATTTATTATTTTATCGATACAATTGAATTAACTTTGATAAATTGTTCACCACAGAAAACACGTTGTGGCACTGGCTATAACTCCATGTCTGTCCAACTATCCAAAAATTCTGCAATTGTTCATGCACATCTTCAAAGATTACTCTTTAAAATAATACAAGCCGTATAGTGATTGCTGTAACATTTAATTTTTTATTCAGAAAATACGATAATCCGGCTTTTTTGATTCTTACTATACTATACATAATTCGTTAAAAAATATTCTACAATATGCTGTAAGGATACCTCAGATTTTATAGTAAATCGTTCTCTCCAGTATTCTTTTCACCTGCACAATTCAGGTCCCAACTGCTTATTTTATTTGTTAAAAGAATATGGGGTAAATATATTTTCTGCAATAAAAGTTTTGATACGATTTGTTTCCTAAATTGGCGCCAGTTTTCCTTCTTCCGCAACCCAAGTAGAAGTTATTTACGACAGCATTTTTACAGGACTATTTCTTCGCATTTCACGACGGGCTTTCCTCATTCATCGTCTTTAAATTTTTCAGCAGCGTTATTGCCTCCTGTATTTGGCACAGCATGCAGGTGGTAAATAATCTTTCACTCACGCAAGGTACGAAATAGCATTTTATTGGCGCCTTTTCACGTACAGCGATTAAGAAACAAGAAATATTTTCAGTTTTCACAGCACACACGTCGAAATACTACATCATCTTTAACCGCTATTTTCACCGCTTTAATGGCGAGTCGGTGATATAAAATGCTTCGGGTATCCATTTTTACGATTCCGATGTTTCGATTAAAGGTTTTATCTGTGGTAAAGGCATTTGACATCTCGCAATTAAACAAGTGCAAGTTTGTATAGCTGTTGCTGTACAGTTGAAACTAGTTGAATAAAATTTGAAATAGATGACATGAACCATCATGTATCATAAATATGGGAATTCTTAGTACTTATACAACATGATCAAAACCATCTTCAGGACAGGAAACGCATGTTTAATATTGCTCGTAATAACTATAAATATAATGCAACGATCAAAAGAAAAGTAAATCAGGGCAGACTGCTATTATTATTTTAAAACTGCACTGGCAATGGACGATAACGTCCGTTCTTTGTTGCTCTTAGTTGAACGTCAAATACAAGAACAAAGCAAGTATTGCACATACATGGGTAACATTAATTAAATGAAACGTATACCGAGTTTAGTTTTATGAGCACGGAAAATTATTACATAATAGCAAATTAAATAAATTCCACTGGATATTAACCGAGAAGAAAAGTAAAAAATAAAAGTACTTTAACGGCTTAAAGCAATGGTAGAATGTTTAAGAAAATAATAAAAAGGAACGGATGATTTACTGAATGAGCTAATCTGAAATTGGTTTTCCTATAACAAAGCAGTCCGAATGTTTTCTGACAACTGTTAACTAAGTTGGAGGTATGAACATCCGATACCATTAATTACACAGCTAATAAATCCGTATAGTTTCCAGAAAGTGTTCGATGCGCATGGACCATTAATTAACTAAATTGGCAATAAAATCTAATCAAAAACTTTTGACCTGTGGGAAAACGCAAAACAGAAATACCAGCTTTGGGGTGTTTTTTCCATCACAGGTTAAAAATAAGGCTTGTACTATATTTCACAATTTATGTATCCATGGTTTGCGACGGTTTCATTTAAGTCGATTCATAACAACAACGTGACATCTATTTAATTTTATTATATAAATTGAAAAAGGAACTAACAAGAGAAGCACAGTATAGTTAGCTAATCACGGTGCTAATGCTAATAAGACTGATAAACAAAAATCAACATTTTTTGTGATATGGATAAAACATGGCGTATGTATCGGTATGTTCTTAATGTTACACTTTCTTCAAAATATTCTTGCGGATGATTTACGGCGATATTTGGTCTCTGAGGCATCACGGTCCAGCAGTAATCACCAAGCAAACTAAGACTCCATTTGCCTTGGTATCGCTTTTCCATGGTTCCAACGTCTTGGTGGAACCGTTCTCCATGTTCGTCGCTTACCACACCCAAATTTTCCGGAAAGAAATCAAGATAAGCATCCATAAAGTGAATTTTTAAACCCATGTTACATCCCATTTCCCTGTAGGCACTAAGTAATGCAGTTACAAGATCTTTGTAATTTTCAGCTTTGACTTTTCCAAGAAAACTGTTCAGAACTGTTGTAAAGGCTCTCCATGCTCTTAGTTCAACTTCATTCAGCAAGTTGTCAAATTCGCCATCTTTCATTACTTCTCGTATTTGTGATTTCACAAATATGCCCTCTTTAATTTTGGCTCACTAGCTCTCGGAAATTTCTGCTTCAGATACAAGAACCCTCTTCCGTTCCGATCTATCACTTTTAGGTCTCCACAGATTGACCACTCATAGTCATTATACCGGATGTGTTCTAGGTGAAACTTCTCATATGACAACCTGTACGTGCTTGTTACTAAAAATTCGCAAATTCTGTTTTAAATTCATTTTTAGGGTGCCAAAATTCATCAGAAACACCTAAAAATTTTCATGTCACAAAATGTGTGTTTAACAGTGTAATTATTCGAATAGCGGTGAGACAACCTGGTGTCAGAGTATTCAAGTCAAGAGCTAACGACTTCTACCGTAGTAGTAACCGAGGCCGACGACTTTAGCATGCCCTCCGAAGCTTGGGCGGTTGCTGTTATTTGTACCACTAAACCGGCCACCCATTCTAGTATAGCCCATTCCGATTGATAGGGCAAACCCAAAGGATGCACACTGGCAAAATGTAGGTGTTGCAATCTGTATTTTACCTAAAGTTTACTTACCAATTAAATGACCTGTGGTGACAACGCCAGTATAAGTAGTAAGAAGTATACCTATACGTATTTTAGAACGGCATGGAACATGGAACCCATTATGAATGGATTTGATTTACGCCGACTCGGTATACACCGCCTTAGTCAGGAACCGTAAGGCTACCTGTATTAAACATATTGCAATTCTGTTCCTTCTACAGACTGTAGTTGCTCAACGTTATAGTATTATCGCAAGCCTTTACTGCACGCAAGCGCCCTTCAATTTCGGCATAGACAATTGATTTCTCGTAGAATATCTATCTGCTATATACATAAAGATGGTAAAGTGATTCTATGTGGATCTTGGAAATGACATATGTTGTGATGAACGCAAGCCGCAATGAATGAACATTAATAGCAAATAATAGCCACATAATTGAACGTAAATATCGTTCAATCGCTGAATTCAAACCAGTTATGTAGCCAAAAAACATCAAAACACACATGATGTCGTTAACTACAGAAATTACATTCCATAATAAAATTATGTGCGATTTCGTAATTACCACATGTTTGTGAAGAAGTCGTATAGCAGATATTTCAAGACTAATATAAAGTAATTGCTTCTTAGCGATCTACAAATCTGTTCATGCTTTACGGTAACTGTATAAAAATCAGTAGGAGCGTATAAATTAACCACATTGATAATAATGAAGTATATGTGTTGTATATAGGTACTCACTTATATCAATTCCTAACCAGCAAAGCTTTTAACAAACTTATTCAGGGAACTTAAGCTGCCACCTTCACTAGGATCGCCAATATACTTACTTAACTCAAACTATATTATGTATCTTGGTAAACCTCTAAAGATAAGCTTTTCACCAGCAATTTCTTCTTCTTCTTTCTCTTTCTCTTCCTGCTCGTGTTCCTGTTTTTGTTCCGGTTCCTGTTACTGTTACTGTTTCTGTTCCGGGTCAGGGTCCTGCTCCTGAACCTGATCCTGCTCCTGCTCCTGCTCCTGCTCCTGCTCCTGCTCCTACTCCTGCTCCTGCTCCTGCTCAGGCTTCTGCTACTGCTCCTGCTCCTGTTCCTGCCCCTGCCGCTGACGTTGCTGTTTCTGTTCTTGTTCCTACTCCTGTTTCTGTTCTGCACCTGCTCCTACTCCTGCTTCTGCTCATGCGCTGCCGTTGCTGCTACTATTTCTGTTCCTGTTCCTGTTCCTTTTCCTGTTCCTTTTCCTGTTCCTGTTCCTGCTCCTGCTCATGCTACTGCTCCTGCTCCCGCTCCTGCTCCTGTTCCTGTTCCTGTTACTGTTCCGGTTCCTGTTTCTGGTCCTGTTTCTGTTCCTGGTACTGCTCCTGTTCCTCTTCTTCTTTTTGTTTCTCCTTCTCTTCCTCTTCTTAACCTTTCCCTCGTCCTTATAGTCTCCCTTTTCTCCTTCCTCAGTATCCTCTTCCTCTTCCCCTTCCTCTTACCATTCCTCTTACTCTTCGCCTTCTCTTATTCTGCCCCTTCCTCTTCCCTTTCCTCCTTCTCATTTTACTTCTTCTTTTCAGTAGGAAAATTCCCTGTTTCAAACCAATGGTGTTATATGGACCCTCTCCAGTTTTTTTTTTTTTGTTCGGCCAATGTTGCTCCTTTCTCTCGGTGCTCGATCTCTTACAATTTTGACCAAGTTTGTTTGTTCATTTTCAAATATGCTCATCGATTTCTTGTCTTCAATAAATTACGCACTACTTTAATGAATAACCCTGTTTCGTCCAGTTTTGTTAACTATTCTAGTTAAATGTTTAGTTTTAATTATCACAAACATAATTTTTACATAAACGGTGTTTCGTTCAGATTATTATTTAACTATTGTTTAATATTGTAAATATTTCGATATCATAACTCAGCTAAATCAAAATTTCTGTTAATAACTTAGGGTTGTTCTGTAAAGGATAGCAAACTTGCTAATCGTCTAATTAATATTTTATATAGGCACCTCGCTGATATTCAATACCTTAATAGCAAGACGAAGGACAGATATTTATTGACATAAAATGTTCACGTATGTCAATTGTGGAAGTGCAATTTGACACAGTGTAATTTATCAGAACGAGATAAACCATCCTGCCCCATTTGATTTTGTAATCTGGACGGACATGTTCAATCACAATTTCTTCTCCAAATACAATTTCCAACAGATGCGCCATTCGCCAGGAGATAATGCAACTTGACGTTCTCCCAGAAATGGGTCGAACGGACGCATTTGAAATTCTTTCCTACAGAAATAGTTGGGCGACGTTGTGTACATACAAATACGCCGTTGAAGCTTCAAGGCGTTCTATTTAAAATGACATTTGTTTGTGAGTGTATGCACCCCGAATAGAAAATACATTTAGGGTTCGCCGACCCAGCTAGGGCGCCAGAATAAGGTATAAAGTGGAGTAAAAGGATTACTGCCAGACAGGATAAGCACTTTGTCGTTCGACTTCCCCTTGCTGACGACGTCAGCTTGTGCATCATTTTCTGTATACGAGAGGAGCGTAAGTTCCTTTCCGGAATGTGTCGGACTTCAGGCGGAACACGTGTATAAAACGATTATATATTGTTTTTATTAATTTAAACCTCTTTGTGCTGCATTCATACGTTTTAATTTTCGTTTATTAATGAACGATGGAAAATAAATAAAAATTTCGTAAAGAACCACATAAAAACAATATAATTATTTTTAGTTTGACAAATACTTTTGTGACTTCCGTTTATTGTAAGTGAAAAAAATTAAATAATTTCAGTTTGTCTCCCTCAACAATTTGTTAAGTAATTTTAAACAATAGAACAATAGCAACATGTGCATTAGCAGCTAGGAGTAATTCGATTTAATTGCATACAAATATACATATTACTAATAAAATACGAGGTAGCGTCAGTTAGTAAGTATTTTAGTTTTAAAAATCTAATGTTATTAATATAAAACAAAACAAAAATATATAATTTTAGCGAGTGGTAAAGGTCTATCAGCCAAAATAAATGATTTCCTATGTTAAATAACATCTGTTTTTAAATTGCAACGTAATACAATTTTGAAAAATATTTGTTTCGGTATTTATACAGATCAATTAGTTAATCTTGCTGTTTATCAAAACAGCCCCTATCAATCCTCGCCAAGGTTTCTATTTTTGATAATAAATTAATACCATTAATAACATGCGTCTTCTAACCTTAATAGCAAATATTTTACTGATTCTTCATAAAATTTGAGCATGTAGTACATATTATCTATTGTAGGCTTCATGGAAATGCCCAGAAATACGAAATACGTATGTCTGCAACTGCATTTTGATAGAAACGGTAGTGTAAAACTACAAAAGTATTGATTAAAATCGATAAAATGCTAAACATAATTAATTGCAATAGGATTGAGCATAAAATTATCTTGTACTAAAACCATTCCTTTTGGTTTTCAGGAGTCGCCTTTGTACTCAATTCAATTAAAAATCCATTTGTATTTATTAAACATTTAATTGATTTTACTTGGGTTTTACATCCTTGCAAGCCAAGCTTGCAAACTATTCTATTACGACTCGCACCTTGACCGGAGTCCCCAATGTAGCAATAATGCTTACCTGTAAAGGCACGAGGCGTTCCACTTATTAAACTAAATCGACACTATTTATATACAGTATGATTATAATCTAAGTACACTACAATTAATATTAATACCTATCTTAATCACATTACATTACAATCTTGTAAAAATGTGTTCTTCTTCTTCTTCCTTTAGCTAGAAATTTCTTCCTGTTTGCTTGGCCTTTGCATTCGGTTGAGGATGAGAACCAGCTCTGTGCCCATCTCATGGGCGATCGTCCTGGTGGTCTCTTTCCCTCTGGTCGTTCTGTTTTACAAACTCGATCCATTTGGTCTACATGGGCATTCCACTCTTTCTTTCTTTTCTTGGTTCATTTTACTACGTTTTGTGTATTGCATCTTTCTCTAATGCTGTTGTTTGTTTGCCTATCCTGTGCTTTAGGTCTAATATTGAATGTAGCACTCTCATTTTTGTAGTTCTCATTTTTTTTAAATGTAAAATTACAAATATATTTGTATCAATAAATAAACAAACAAATAAATAAATAAACAGGACACAAATTCAACCGTCGAAAGTCATCCGTGATGTTGCGCCACTGATACTGCATCAGCACATAACACACAACATTACAAAACAAAATTGGTTTATATTGTAATGCATGGATTCTTAAAGAAAAACTCTTATATTAAAGGGAAGTATGCAGATAACAATTACTGATATTACAAATTATATACATTCAAAAGGTCGTGATTTGTAAAGTTTAACCAAACTTTTAGAGAATGTTAAACTGTTGACTTAAAGATAAGCTGCAAGTGTTTTGTTCTCATTCATCCATACTACCGCCCCCCCCCCTCGGAACCGCTTTCGCATTACTTCAAGGGGGTGCGTGCGTTCCTTACACACTAAACATTCATGTAACATGCACCCTAAACTAAACTAAACGAAATGTGGTCGCCCCAATAGGGATTCAAACACCCGAGCCGATCGACTACATTTCACTGTGGCCTCGAGTGGCAAAGCGTTTCCACACTACTCCACCGAGGCCCCTAAGCTGCAAGTGTTAGGGTGGCTGCCGATAGGCGATAAGAACGTATTCAGGAAAATTTAGGAATGGATAAATAAATATGTTATACAACCAGAAATGCCTAAAATAATACTTTATTTTTAAATTAAATAATATACACATTTGCCACGCTTTTCTGATATAATTAAGCGCAAATCTATATTTTATTTTATTTGTATAATTTACTCAGACTCGACGTCACTAAATTCTGAGGTATCAGAAGATGAATCAGCTCCTAAATTAATTATTAAAGGTTTGATTTCATATTTTGGAGCATACTTCGGTTCAACCTTAACGGTGTGTTCTACGCAATTTTTCCAATGTTTATAAATTTCACACGCAACATCTCAGGCAGTCAGGACCTACGAACAAATATTGCTCAAACTTCTAGAGCAAATGCTTGTAAAGGCAGACAAGCTACAGGTCGGCCCTTACCCGATAATGCTGGGTGTAGTTCCCAAATGACGACGCGGTCTTAGCCGAAAGTAAATTGTAATATTGATCGTGTTCTTATACAGGGCGATGAAAACATAGGTGTCATAAACGGCGTAGAAGGCGTTCTATATGTAAAACATTTAAAAAAGATTCCAAGTTATACTGTTTTTAAGGTACTAGCACCACAAGTTGCTAAAAAACTGATTTTTAAAAATTTATTTTAAAGAAATGTAATGTAAACTAATAAAGTTGCCAAGCCTAATTTAGACGGATGAAAAACCACATGGCTTTTTTAGGGTAGGCATTAACAACCATTCAGCGTCAACTTACGGACATGACTGGTGGTGAACTGATAGCGCTTCAGTTTTAACCAGCAAATGTGGTTCATGCATAACAGTGCTCCACCACGTTTTAATTGCCTGACAAGGCATCTCCTCAGCGAACTTACGGTCATCTGTGCATAGGAAAAAGATTCCGATATGGTGGCCCCCACGCTCACCTTGTTTAAATCCGCTAGATTATTACTTTTGGGGTCGTCTCAAAACGTTGGTGTACTCAACGCCTGTTAATATGGCAACGAATTGTGAACTCATGCTACGCGATTCTCAACACTCCAGAATTCTTCGAACATGTAGTACTAGTTATGAGCAGATGCGTTATGAATTAAACTGGTACTACCGACCAAGCAATTTTTTTTCTGATAAAGGACATTGTTGTGTGGAAATGTTCTTGGGGGCATTAATTCGCACTTCACAGTAAGAACCGTAGGGAAGGCGTAAACATTTATATAGGAAAATAATCGGCTTGGTACTTATATCATAATCCGTAGCTTATACAGAGTTTTTCAACGAAAAGTAGCCACCCTCAGTATCTTTAAAAACAATTTTTTAATTAAAAATCGCCAAGACATGTCAACAAAGACAGCAAAGGGGACATCTTTTTACCTAAAATCCGAACGTCTGTCATCAACCCCTTAGCCGTCACAGCCACCCCCTCTAAAATTTCAAATGGCACCATACCATGTGTGGCACATCGTTGGAAAGGTTATTTTATAAGGAATTCATTCTACTATTTATTTTTTTTATTCGCTTGAAATTGAGACATACAAAAATTAAAAACTATGTTTTGTTTATTTCGGGTAAGCTGCTGAATATAGCAATTACCGTTAAAGTAATTGTTCAAAGTTACTTCCGTTAACTTCCATACAATAATACAGACGACTTTGAAAGAGAGAACGAACATTTGCGAGAACTAGCGGTGTCAATTGTCGACATTCTTCTACTATTCTCTGCCTAAGATCTTCAATGTCGGCCGGCTGTGTTGCATATACTTTGGATTTCAAATGCCCCCATAAGAAATAATCCAACGGAGACAGGTCGGGGGATCTAGCCGGCCATTCGATGGGACCGCGTCTTCCAATCCATCGTCCAGGAAACCGATTGTTCAAAAATTCGGGAACCACATAGTGAGGAGGTGCACCATCTTGCTGGAAAACTAGTTCATTTTCAAGCAAATTTTCGTCATTTTCCAGTTCTGTTATACTCGGATCAACAGTGGTGTCAAACAGCTCAAGGTAAATAGCGCCATTCGAATTACGGTCAATAAAAAACGGACTACCGATGTGGTCTCCTAGAATACCTGCCCAAACATTAAACTTCTGTGGATATTGGGCATGGGCTTCTCTAAACAAATGCGGAAAAAAATAGTACATTCATCGCTGGAACAGATATTCAACAACAAGTTGACGTTGTTCAATAGATTATTAGACATAATTTCGCAAAACTGTAGTCTCCGATCATTGTCGTTTTCGTTTAGTTCTTGAGCAAGTTTTAGGTATCTTGTATGGGTGAAATTTGTGCTTTTTTAAAATTCGCCATACACTGCTTGTTGAAACCCCCGATGCCTGGGTAAGTTGATTTAAAGAGTGATTGTTATCTATTGCAACGTGTCCCAAAACAACAACTTCAACAGGTTCATTAATAATTGGTCTTTCTGGTTGATATTTTTTGTTTGTCACTGAGCAAGTTTCCATGAATTTGTGCATCAACTTTATAACATACTGATGGCGAATGAATTTATCGGGATGAATTTCATTGAAAGCAGTGCGCAGTTGTTATTTTTGAAATAAAAACGCACAATCTCGATTCTTTCGGCAGTGGTGTAAACCATGTTGACACTTTTATAATATTCAAAATGAACTGAATGTTGATGACAGATGAAAAAACAGAAGATGAAACAAAAGCATCTACGTACTGCTATATTCAGCAGCTTAACCGAAATAAACAAAATATAGTTTTTAATTCTTTTATGTGTCAATTACAGGCGAATAAAAAAAATAAATAGTGGAATGAATTACTTATGAAATAACCTTTCCAACCATGTGTCACACATGGTATGGTGCCATTTGAAATTTTAAAGGGGGTGGCTGTGACGACTAAGGGGTTGATGAGAGACGTCCGGATTTTAGATAAAAAGATGTCCCCTTTGCTGTCTCTGTTGACATGTCGTGGCGATTTTCAAACAAAAAATCGTTTTGAAAGATACTGAGGGTGGCTACTTTTCGTTGAAAAACCCTGTATGCAATTCCTTTCTATTTTCTAAAAAGTAGTATAATTTAAAATTACACCTTAGAATAATATGTCTCATAGTTATCTAACGTTCGTTATTCAGATTGTTTATAATGAAATAAATTATTTCCCTGCAATATAAGTTGTCATGGTTAAATATTTATGGCACAACTACTTAAGACTTTCCACGGGCACAAACTAATCCATTTTGTAATCAATCTCAATACTGATTACAAATAAAATAACAATATAAGAATATTTTTGTGGAGTTTGTACAATTTTTATAATACTTCATTTAGCCCTTTTTTATATTTTTATAATTAGTTTAACTTTAGAGATGACCAAAGAAAACGAAGAAGGGAGTCCAAAAAGACTTCCCCAGCTGTTTGTTTCTTCAAAAAATAATTGCAGTAAAGTAAATTTGATATTATATCTAGTACCTAGCTATATGCCATAAAGTGAAATTACTCAAAATTGTGTGCATACAAGAAAACCACACGAAGATAGTAATCCCCCTTGTTTGTAACTTCCTTCATATTTGAAGTAAACCTCCAAGGTATGTAATCATCGTCTGACGACAATCTTGGATTTCCCCGGTTTAAATTAAATTCCTTAATGTGTTTCAAATCTGCGTACGTAGTTTTCTTGTGTAAATAACATTCGAATAAGGAAAGCGGAATTACGTCAGGATTATCAAATACGTACGGCTTTTATGGGTTTGGTGTTGCCAAAATTTTCAACATTCTTCAGCAATTTTTAATATTTTAAACACTGGGACGTGCGCGAACATGTTTGTGTTTATATTTAATTCTTGCCCCGATCTGTAAACAGTATTTAGACGTGTGATACAGTATCATTTTGCACAAGCCAATGCTCTGTTTCCAAGCTCTCTAGGTTGAAAATTAGGATCAGCACGATATTTTGCTAATTTGAGCTCTACGGCTATTTATTTTAAATCTGGAAGACCGAGTACGGTAAAAGTTAGGTTATTTAAATATCCTTGCAGGTTGTAATATTAGTAGATAAGAACTCAAATGAAGCTAAAACAGATATGAATATCACACTAATATCTCTGGTGCTAGCGCAAACGGTTAATTACGGTTTGAGTTCGATTTCCTTGCAGTACCACGCAGCATTTAAAAATCGTGTGCTGCAACTCACCGTACACAATTCTCCAACCCGATTGGCAACCATGAAATTTTAATGCTAAGAACCGGCTCCTCTGAAATTTCTGTCGTTCGGATTCGACGTTAAACTGTAGATCGCACGTGTTATTATTTATAATTATTAGGTAAGAGGGCGTTGACCTTAATATGTCACGTCGACCCTTAATTAATCTTTTGACACTTATGAGCCCTTGCTTAGTTTAGAGAAGTTGTAGACTGTTTGCAAACCTTAAGATATCTCTGGACTTTGCGTCTCTTATTTCGATAGGTGTCATAATGTTCTTGCCTAAATTTTTTTGTCTGCAGCCACGGGCAGCGTCGCGTAGGCATAGGATATGTTCTGCTATTGCTGCTGCCTCCTTAAACAAACGGCACATTTTGTCTTCAGCTTACCAATCTTGAACCGATGATATTTTAGTGATGTGTGGCCAGTATAAAGTCCAGTGACGGTGCTAAGTTCCACCTTGCTGAAAGACAAAGTAATAGTTGCTTTCTTTTGCGAAATAGTTATAAACTGTTTTTCCTGGCGTTGTCCTAGTGCGTTTTCCCAGTGTGAGAGTTTTATTTGTTCCTCCCATAACATGATCACATGTTTAGTGTGGCATTGATTGTTTATATACCCAGCAAGGTTCAGGTCTAATATAAAGCGTCATTGCTCCACGTTTTGCGAGTTCGTCGGCCTTTTCGTTGCCTGGTATGCTCTCGTGCCATGGAACCCACCATAAAGTTACGTGGTGATTGCTTGTTACGGGCCAAACGAGCTTTTCCGTCAACTCGGAACCGGATAAGTGGAAAAAGGCCTCCAGCTTAGCGCAGAGGCGTAGGGGGAGTTCACGGAAATAGCTTACGGGAGGAAATCTTCCTAGTTGTATACAGAGTAGATCAAAATTAGTGGGCGCCACCTTCCAAATCCAGCCGATTGTAGGTCCTCATGGAAGGCCGAGGGCCAGCAGCTTGCGGGAAACGAACTCACCTTTATTGTGCCTCCTCCTATAGCTTGCAAAATTCATGCACAAACAAGTACAAATACAAAATAATAAAAGATATACGGGATTTTAAAACACATATAACGAAATTATTGGCAATACAAAGAGAATGACAGCAAAAGGTGTTTTTAATAACTGTATTTTACAGATAGTCAATTTGAGCGCTCAAGCAAAGGAAGTCACCGTAACTGGAGCGCGTAAATGGTCCCAAAAGACCACGGGGCAGCGGCGTCAAAGCTTACACGAATAACAGAATGTAGATCTAATTAACCTTTACATTTAGTAATACAAAAAACTATCTGCGACTGAAGGTCGCTCTTGTCACAAACAACAAAAATGTTCAGTCACTTGGAATTTTGCAAGTTTACACGTGAAAAAAAAGGTCTCTTTTACACTACACAAAAAAAACTGCTACTTTCTTCGCAACAAAAAAACTTAGTTTCTTTACCTTGATTTGTAGTAACGAGGCGGAGACAGGCACAATATCGAAGTGTTGAACAGATGTAGGTACAGTTTGGGTTTGTTTCCCCGTCCGGAAGGAAAAGAAAGGTAGACGACTTCAGAAAACTTTGGGACGAAACATCCGCTGGTACGCCCTTTGAAAATTAGTTTACCTCCACTTTCACGGAATCAAACTAGTGGAACAACGAAGCACCACTTTCACGGCATCAATTTAGTGAAACAACGAAGTACAACTTTCACGGGATCAATTCGCTTGTATCCGAATAAATCGAAAGAACAATTACATTTAATTGCTCTATATCAAGGCTAACACTGCTAAATATATATTCAAATCCGACTTTGTCGAGGTTCTCCTTTTGTCTAAAGCAAAACTACGATACGGTGAATCTCGATATAGCAGAGCAGCCGGGAAAAGATCCGTTATCAGGAAAAAAACGTCGTTCCGGCCCAAGAGTCTAGTGCCTACTGACTTCTTAATTTTGTAACGGCCCTCGTAGATGGAATGAGCGACCGGAGCCATTGAAGATGTAAAACTGACTGTCGAACTAGCGCGAGGCAAACCTGCATTTCCCCCAAAATAGTGCAACATATTACGGAACAATTCTAGAACGAAAATGACACGTGCGTCTTCCGAGAAAATTTAGGGAAGCGATATCTGAAAACTAGCACTGCTAACAAAGGAATTCCTGGAAATTATTTCTCATCGGCAAATTTAGCCTACAAAGAAAACCCTCGAGATTGGTCACGTCATAAATCAATCTTTAAAAGAAAATAATAACGGAAACTGTAACCATCATAAAATTAGCAATTAAAATAACGTTTTTAATTCCTAGGGGGGAATTAGAGCCTGACTCTAATCTCGACAGGGTGGCACAATTTTCAAATGAACATAATATGCTAGCCAGTAGTTTGACGTTACCCATGAACTCCCAGAAAAGCTTAGTTTCACAAGTCTTTTAAAGCCTTTATTGCTGCTTGGCTGTCTTTGAAAATGTCAATGTCAACACCCTTTCCTGAGGTTTATTCGTGTGCAGATGTATATTGCATAAACATTACCTTGGAAAATGGTAGCTCCGGCACCAATGGGTTCGAAAATTTGCCACCCGGGACCATAAACCTCGCTACAATACCTCCGCTTTCCATCTTCTAACTATCCGTATACCACTGGAATGACCTCTTTTGAAAGAGGGTACTCCTGAGGTCCACACTTTCCGGTCTGGAATAGTCACTCTCAGTGGTTGGTCGAAACAGTATTTTATTGGCATACAAATCCAAAATTTTGCAGGCCGTTCGCTCTAGATAACGCGAGACTCAGAATTTCTAAGTTACTAAGGTTTCCTAATTTGAGTTTTTTACCCATCCCTTTGCACCTGTAGGTGGGGGGGGGGTATTAATCCTAGCATGCCCGTGTTTCTGTGTTAGCAGTTAGCCCTGAGGAGCAACAAGTGGCAGAAAAGAGTTCTCATGGCCAGCAGTGTGACGAAGAAGCTTTCAACGGATACCTCTACAAAGTTTAGTCTACTGAGATTATGGATTGACTAAAAACTCTGCTATATTACTTCTGATTTAGTCCTGCAACTTTCTCCTGATACCGTTAAGGAAGTTTTGAAAATTCTCTATATTTTTTACTACTTTTTACTACATGTCCACAATACAACCTTTTTTTTCATTCATGCACACTACCGTTCCCCCCTCGGACCCGCTTGTCGTATTACTTCAGGGGGGTGCGGGCGTCCCTTGCACACTAGCCATTCATGCAATATGCACCCTAAACTTAACTAAGTGAAATAGGGTCGCCTCAACCGAGATTCGAATTCTCGGCCAATCGGCCGGATTTCACTGTGATCTCGAGTGGCAGCGCGTATTCGCACTGATCCACCGGGGTCCCCCACCAAAACAAGCTATTAAGATCTATCCTTGCATATGGGAACACAAACAGATATCATGTATTAAAAGGTTTCCATTCAGCATTGAGTAATAAAACAAATTTTAATCAAATATGTTTAGTAAACTGAGAAAAAGGTGATTTCTGTATCCTTTGTAGGTACGCGGGTATGTTCCGCTTTTGGTAAATAACGTTTAGATAATAATAACAGTTTAATTTAATAGATTTCCCAATTTGCTTAATTAAGACAGTAAATATAAATTGTATCATTTTTAAATATAATAATAAATCGTATGGCTATGGTCAAACATTATGTCACAGTTTTTCAGACGCCCTAGCGTCTCTTACGTGACCTAAGAACTTTCATCGTAGTGCAACCGGGACCGACGGCTTTAACGTGCACTCTGAAACAGGACCGGTTGTTGTAATACTAAACAGGCCACCCATTCTAGTAGTGACCCAAGCCTGCGTTGCTTAACTTTGGTGGCCGTTTCACCGGAACCAGCATCGTTTGGCTATGAAACCAGTATTTAAATACTAAACCGAAAATTTATAATAGCGGTCTCAGAGAGTCACCTTGTCTAATTGCTTTTGCAGCTACTATCGGTTCGGAAAAAACTTCTGGGCTTCTTTTTGTTATTATGTCTTTGTGTGCGTCTCTGATCAGTTTTATTATTGGTAATGGAACTTCTCTAGTAGCCAGTATTTTTATAATATCATTTAATTGTACCCTATCAAAGACTTTCTTTAAATCTATATAGCACAGGAACTCAGGTTTGTTATATTCTAGAGGTTTTTCTATTAGTTGTCGTAATACGAATATTGGGTCGGTACACGATCTTCCGCTTCCTTCCTTGTGCATCTTAACACTGTTTAGTATCTGGTGGCTAATATTTTTAAAACGATTCAGATGCGATTTTTCATGTCCTCTGCAGTTGTTGACACTACTTATTACACTTCGTGTTTTGCATGTCCTCACAGAAAAAAACTCTAGTTAAATCTGGCCATCTTCCAGCCCATGAAATATCACCTCCTTTACCAATCCATCGGATTTTCAGCCAGTCGTTTTAATATTGCCTAGGTTTTGGTGGAAATGGACAGGAGCACCATCATGTTGTAAATACATTAATCGACGTGTTTCAAGAACAATATTCTCTATTACACCGTCCTCTAGAAATCTGCGGTACTATTCTCCATAGAGGTAGCAAAGTTTCTTGATTATTTAAATAAAAATTGTACCTCTAAAAATATATGTTCTTCTTAATTATTATTTTTTGGTTTGTTTCAACAGAAAATAGGATGCGTGCCATAAATATCACAAATGCTATATTAATGTTTAGTTATAAAACTTTAAAGCTCTGTAACTATTTTCTCATCTCCTTTGCCCTATACAAACTAAGTACCATAAATGGAGTATAATCTTCATCCACTAAGACCAAAAATATATAGAGTTTTGCATTTAAAAAAGAAAGTTTTTAAAGTTGCACAAAAACTAAAGAACCCTGTATATAACAAACCAACCAGCAATTTTGCCACTCATTTGTGGAGTTTCCACTAAAAATACTTTTTCCCGTGAAAACCCGATATTAAATAGGTTGACCAAAATAGCCTGATATAATTTTATATCAATTTGATCAACACTGAAGTGACTTTTCAAGAATTCATGATATACTGAACGTTCAATTTAAAAACATATATGAACACCTTGTATAAACAAATATAAATTCAAATATGCACAATGGGTGCACCTACTGTGTAACGAAAATAGAATCTTAGTATGTTGCCTAAATGAGGAACCTCCGTCCATGCACCGTTGGGACAGACTGTATAGCCGAAACGTTTACGTCACTACCATCACCAATTAAAATACACTTTTACAACCTGTAAAATTGGCAACATTTTATATATATATATTATTTTACGCACCCTATTTAGTGGTTTGGACGCCATACGTCGGACATTCTATGATTCTTTAGGAATTTATGAAATTTAAGGTTAATACCTTATTGCCTAAATGTCAGTTAACAGGTCAGCATTATTTCTTTTTAATAGTGTAATCGTACAAATTATATTCTATTGTATAAGCTATCAGGAAATTTCCAGAAATTAATATTTGTGCTACTCTATTAGTTGTTTAGGCTGTTTTTAGCAGTTACAAATTGGAACTATATTGAAACGAGGAAGGAAATGTTCGGAAAGCATTCGAGACTCAGTATTTACGGTCTTCATATTGTTAACTAATTGACTGCATTTATGTGTTATGTGGTGTTGTGGTAGCTCAGTTGGCAGAACGCTCGCTTTCTGGGGAAAATGACGTTATGACACCATACACAAATCACCAATCCCGTTTGCAACTATGACTTCTTAATGCCTTTCCTGGTATTTCTGTTGTTCAGATTCCACGATAAACTGTAGATCCTCTGTGTTTGTTTCTATCTGAATGCTAAGAAGAAACAGTGAAGAGGCCCATGCCTAACGTGGAACGAATAGGCTTATGATAATGACTCAAGCTGTGTTAAAACGAATAAAAAGATGTTCGAGAAGCATTCAAAACTCAGTATTTATGGTGTTCATATTGCTAATTGACTGCATTTATTTGTTTTTATAATTAGTTTTGGCTTGCAGTATTCAGTGTAAAGTATGAGAAAGTCCAAACATATTGCTTGGCTTGTTTTTTGTTATTTCACAAAATGCAAAGCTAATTGAAAGCAATTACTTTCACTGCTGTGCATCACTTCATCGAGTTCAATTTCAAAGGCGTCGAAACGCATCATTGCCTTTCATCCCTGTCGTATAACTCATTTCCACTGTGTGCACCTGAACAGGATTTCCTAATTACCCTACTAATGAATGGACACTGTCTGCTGTTTTCTAATTACCCTCCAAGTTAACTCGGAGCTCTAATATCAGCCCTGTCTGTCGAGTCCAATCATTGCAACGGAAATAAGCAGCATAATAAATAGGCTTCCTGTTGCTTTTGTTATGAAAGTCGCGTGATTATATTAGCCTGTTACTGATTTTCATTGAATTTCTTCATCCGAACTTTGTAATTATGATGTAGAGCTTAATCTCCTGACTATAAAACTACGAGTTTACAGAATGAAAGGGTGCGTCAACCCTGCGGTTTATTTCAGGCGGCGTGATCAGTTTAGTCGAACTTTGCGGCCTTTGAGACTTCCCCAATCAATGTCAGGGTTGAAAGTAATGCTAAATTGAGGTTTTGGATATTGGCGGCTTATACGTGTCCCCTTAGATTTAAAATAAGGATGTCTTTAAAGAGTGATAGATGGAAGTCGTATCCAAACGTGTAGAACATATTGCCCTCTTAATGATACCAGTCGTATTCCCTTGGTTCTGGCAGAAAATATTTGAACAGAATGGTTGCAAAAATTTCCATTAAACATATATCTGTCAGTACTTCTTGAAAAAATTTGTGTGAAAAATCATTATATTAAGGAAATTACAATACCTTTTACAATAAATCTTTGAAATATTATAGGCATGCACTTTAGGTTATCAAATACAAAAGCTGTGACGAAATATTAATTTCCTCCATTAACTACAGACAGAGGAAAGCAACCAGACCCTATACTTCAAGGGAAGAATTCAAAAATGACTGAACATTAAGTTAGCTCTACAAGCATTTCTTTAGCTGACAATTTTTACATGAACAATTATCATGGACATTATTAAAAGGTTTTAGCATTAAGCTCAACCGATTTTTTATTAGAAAACCAGTTATGCGAGTAATAGCTATTATGATGATTCAGGAAAATATTGTATGTATATCAGAATGTATTGACAATATTTGCAATAACTACTTAAAAACGAGTTACTAAATCTTCTAGAAGGCAAACGTTCACAAAAAGTTAGATTTGTGTACAGCACATAATCTTTTTTTTCTATATACAGCATCTATCGTCTATCGTTGAACATAAAACTCCCCTAGCACTATTCAGTCTTGTATGTTCGAAGTTATTTGGATCAATTTTGAGCCTGTCGTCCTTTTAAAATCGTTGATTCGTGTTAGGTTTTGTCTACCTCTTTTCCTTTTTCAATCCCACTGTCGCCATTGCATAATCCTTATTGTCAATTTTTCTTCATACATTCTCGCTAGTTGTTCAATCCACCTCCATTTCTGCTGTGCTATTCTCGTAACGAAATCTTAGTAAATGTTAACTTTGGTTAAACTCAAAACTCAACTGTACACAACAGAGTCCCGAAATTAAACCTGGTATGACTGAGTTATGTGAGTCGATACATGTTTAGATTTCATACAAGCGCTAAATCACTAATGTCTTGTATTTACAGAAATCTCATAAAACAATAAGTTTAAATAGATGCATAATAAGGATTAGGTAATCAGTTGGAGAGTAAAAAACGTAACCTCTGTTCAAGTTGAGAGCAGTGGTAGATACTTGACGTCATGCGTAAAGAGGGAACAAAAACACTGTACTCACTGTATATATACATATGTTCGAAGGGTAACCACGAAACAATAATAATTCAATTTCTACTTTTTTATGTGTTTTCTTCTAGGGGTTGGTCTCTTGTCCCTTGCATTGCGGCCTGTAAGTTCTGTTGTACTTCCAGTATTTGTTCTCCTCTTCAAATTGGGATCTGGAATCTGGAAACGCCCAGGACTCTCTTAAAGGAAGTCATTTTGATCATAACAGGTTCCAGTTGTGGTTCCCCAAGTGTCCTTGTACGCGGCCGTTAGGGCTTCGCTGTAACATAATTAATGAAAAGGTCCCACATAACTAAAGTTACCCAAAAGATAACTAAAAGTAAACTCTCAAAAATACAGGGTCATCATCAGTCAACCAGGTAGGTAAACTATATTACAAATTAGTTAACCGTCGAGTAACCCTAAGGGTTCACCTTAAAAGATGTCCAAAAGCTAATTCTGAAAGTCATCGTTTGGTTAACTATAAAAGATGTCCAAAAGCTAACCTTAAAAGTCAATTCCTGGGAACTTTCCCGACATACCCAAAAGTCATCTTTTGAGCACGACCTCGATACACCTAAAAGTTAACCTTGAAAGTCGTCTTTTGGACGTCTCCCCAACATACTCGAAAGTTATGCCCTGTGGTTAAAATTTAGACCATCATTCTTACATCTTCTACTATTAAACTAATTTACGTTTACATCTATGGCAGACAAATGAATTATTTTGAATTTTTGAACCTGTTAATTTTGTGTAATAAATATGCTTGTCAGATTTTCATTGTGTCTACACTGTTTTTAAAGTCATTTTCCGCTCCCCAGCGAACTTTTAGATAGATAATATATAAAACCTGAACGCGGTGTTCAAACTATATCAGAAAATTCTCACCAAAAATACAATCTGGTGTTAAACTGGGACTAATCGACCCAAATAGTTTCAACATTAATCGTTTCGAATAGGATAAATTATAAATTAATCAAATTCCCTTGATTTTTCATAAATTGTGGTAAAGTAAATAACAAACATCTAAAGTATCTAAAGTAACCTTTAAACCGCCCGCTGAACTTTTTGTCAGACAAACATTTAGTAATTGGCCTTGTTTTATAATGTTTTAGAAAAATATTAAATTTTAATTCGCTTTATATTCAAGCTCCGCAGCTTGAACTTTTGATGGTCACCGAACTAGCCTACACCAGATTTTTCTACTTGCATTTTCAATGTTGGTGCCACCAACTGCTAATAAGAGCTTAACATAAAAAATACTAAAAAGTGAGTTGGTCTTTCTTGTCACATGCGAATATTCAATTAAAGTTAATGGTATAAAAGAAACATTTCCCTTAATAATTATTGGAAAGTATGCATACACTAAGCTTGGGACTGTAACTGAAATGGATGCTACTATGATTGAGAGTATGACTATTGTCCATGCTTTGCAAATGGTAAGGGCTTAAGAAGGAAACCCCGGGAAATACAACGCATGTCTTATGATGCACCTGCTCACCTTCCATAATAATTTACATTGTAGATCGTTCCACTTCCTGCTGTTGTAACATTTATTCTAATTTTATTTATAAATTGCCATTATTATCACTTATCCGGATGTTACATTTTGTCCTAAACCCGTAATACTGAATAACCGTAATTGAATTGTTAATCGCTTGTTTTTACTTATCACTTTCATGAAGCTTAAAGAAATTTGGTTCTAATCGAAAAACACATGCAATATAAGTACCCAAGACTAATCTGTAAGCATTCTAGAAGGTTCCAGATTTTTTCTTTTGGGTTGTGGATTTATTTGAACAAATGCCACAAGAATTTAACGGTCACCTTTTACTTAAGTAAACGATTATCTCCATAGTTAGCATTATGGTACCTAAGAAGGTTGTTTTCTTATTAGTACGCTAATCTGGAATGTAACCGATCAGTGTTGTCTAATAGTTAACCACGAAAGAGGGCATAAGAATATCAAAAATTATCTTGGACGATAGCTTAAATAATCATAAACACGTTATATGATTTATTGTATTATGGGTTAACGAATAATCTTTATGATTTTATTTCTATTTTTGTTACCATATTTTTTACTTATTTCTGTAAGGAAGTAATTGCAAAATGGGAAATAAACAAGAATAAAATTATATTTAGGATCAAGTTGTAAATAATTTTCTTATCAATTACAGGGCAATAAGATATTCGGCCAATAGCTAAAATGACTTGAGTATTTTTATATAAATCCAATTGCAATATAGTTATTTACTATAGTATGTGCAACTATTATCAATTATAATATTATAAAATCTTTAGTAAGGATGTACAAGTATCTTCCTGTTAACTTTTAAAACTTGTTGTAGAGCACGTAACCGACAACTAACTACTATAAGTCGCTTTAACGATATGCAGCTACAATGTGCACTTGAAATTTAGTTAAAAGTCAATATTTTTGGTTACGATAAAGTTAACTATTTAGAATAACTATTTCTCAACTTTAGATTGAACGTAACGAACACTATAGTTTTGGTAACCACTACGGATGCAGAAAGGACTCCTTTAACTTACCCCAGGCAGGTCACCTTTCCAAGTTAAGAAATGATCATGTTTTGGACAGTCAAGCTTGACTTTGATTATGTGGGGTGTCTCTTCTTTCTTTTCGCAGACTGTATATGATAATTTTGTGCTTTGTTAGATGGATCTCTGATGGGAGGCCTGAGTACCTGAAGCCAGGGTGGTCATCCCAGTAATCACGATGAGTTTTTCTTAGCCAATTACTGGTTTGCTACCTAATGGTAACGTGCTTGACTTCAAGCTTTCGCTAGTTTTTCTACTTGTTCATTGCCATATTCTCTTTAGCGTCGTGGTACCCACATCAAACATAGTTTGTCATTTTACCCCAGTTCTACCAAGTTTCTACAGCACTCTCGACTTAGTGTAGATCTTTATACATTTGCTGACAGCTGAGCACTGCCTGACTGTCCTATATGATATAGATTCTCCTGTTAATATAGACCCGTGTATCTTGATTTGAGCACAGATGAGGAGAACTAGAGTTTCTGCCTGAAACACTGTGGCGTAGTTTCCCAAGTTTATCCTTACATCATTGTTCCAGCTTCAAATATACCAATCCCTGGCTTATTTTGAGTTTTTAGTCCATATGTGTACCAGACGTATACATTAGCATTTACTCCGGCTGAACTTTGCTTCAACCGTCACGCTGTGGTATAACACTCTAAACCGTTAGATAGGTGTTATTCTGTCCAATCTGTAAGAATTGGTCTTCTTGCAGGTATTTAAAGATCTCGGTATGGTTTTTGGCCAAATTCGTGTACCTCCCGTATCCATTGATTCTCAGTCGATATGACCCCAGTTTTGCTTCCGCCTTTATTCTTAGGTAAAGTGGTGGCAGGTCCATAAGTTAGTTCTAATACGCTCGTTGAGAACATTTAAGAATGAATATTCAAAAATAATTTCAGTAAATAAAAACAAATAAATAAAAATAAATAAATAAATTGCGGAGAAGCTCAAAGGCACCCGCACCCTACTGCCACTCTAATTCTGTTTATAGCAGTTAATGCCGTGGCACACCACCCCAGGAAAACCGATGATTTTAAGTACTCTCCGAGGCACCTACATGTTTTTCAGTCACCCTTCCCAGTAATGGCCGCGCAGTTCGTTGCTTTACGTTGAATACTATTTGACTAGTACTGGCCATTATTGCTATTTCAGTAAATATAGAACGATCACCAATATTTTCAAATGTGCATCTCTAGTTAATCCATACTGTTTATAACTTTTATTTCAGTTGTGTAAAGAGTTATCAAAGCATACTTCATTTGCTACAGTTGTTTTTATTCTACAACACAAACTATTTCCTTCTGAATTCGCAACTTATGGCATGTGTGGTAGACCTTATTGCAGAAAAACGGTCGGTTCGTAATCTGGATTACAACAAAGTTTGTTCGCAATGGATTCCTCGTCTGTTCTCTAATGAACAAAAATTCTTGCGAATGGTCTTATCTCTGCAATACCTCACAGACTGTAGACAAAAAGGTGATGACTTTCTTCCGTCAATAGTTGCTAGTAACTAAACTTGGTACCATTAATATGAGCCATCCAGTAAGTTATCGTCGATGCAAGGTGATGATTACATTTTTTTTTTACCAAGAAAGACCCTTGTTGATAGAGTTTAAGGAACATGGAGTAAATGTCGACGCAAATCTGTACAATGAAATTTTGAACAAGCTTCATCAAGCAATAAGACGGAAACGTCCAGGAAAAATTACGCGTGGGGTCATTTTGCTGCATGATAATGCTAGGCCTCATGTTGCTAATGTGGTAAAAGAAAATCTTCAACGAAGTAAATGGAGGGTTTTAGAGATTCCACCCTATAGCTCGGATCTATCATCTTGCGCTTTCCATATTTTTGAACCCTTGAAAAAGACCTTTTAAGTCTGGCGTAGAAGTACAGATAGCTGTGGAAGACTTCTTCAATCAACAGCCACAAGAATGCTATGAGCAGGGAATACGTCGGTTAGTAAAACAATGGGATATGTGCCTTAACTGTGACGGTAATTATTTGTAATTAAAGTGTTGAATAAATTTTTATAAAGCGAAGATGGGTTTCCATTGAACACACCTCTTAATATTGCACAAATCGAAACGAAAGAATTGCAATTACGCAAATTAAAAAAAATTTATATTTATTTGTATGAATGTAAAAACAATATCTAAATATACTACTTAGAAATGTGTTTACAAGCTTTACTAAATTAACATTCCCAAGGTTCGTTTTACGTGCGGCAATAAAATAAAGGGATTAATATTTCAGATTTCAGCAAACACACTGGAGTTACTGACCTCCCCAGAGATTGAAAAATTCATTTCTGTTCATCGCTTGTACGCTATATGTGTAGCGAAATTCGCCATCTACAAGCCTACTATAAAATTGATCAATTCCGATTGCGTTTGTAAATGTTTAATATCATCCTTCTGAAGATAGTAGACTTGTTGACTTAAATATTTATTCCATGTTTCGAGAGTTGCAATGGACGTACTTATTTAGTGCACGCTCTATCTACATGCACCTAATATATTCTGAATGCGGAGAAGACTTGTAGACAACCGAATACGTGCTTACTTTTAGGATATTTTTAATAGCAGTTAAATAATAAAGGAAGATAGAAGTTTTGCAGCTGCTGCTGAATTTATTACAGCAATCTTATGAATAAAATTGAAGAAGCTTTTATAGCAAGGCTATTCGTTAGAACTGCTCTTGTAGACTATTATATTAACTTTTGACTTAATGGACGTAAATTTTCTGAGCGCAATAACAAGAAGACTATTGGAAACTTTAAACTATACTTTAGTAATTGAAGTAGAGCATTCAATATTTCAGAACTTTATAAGTTTAGTACATTCCTATAATTAAAGGGTGCTATTATAATGGTGTTCAAATAGGATTGACATATTACCGTGCATTTTGCAAACCATATTTAATCAAGTAAATAATGGATAAACCATAGCGCACAAGCATAAATTCTGCTACCTTACGTTTTACCATGAAAAGAAAAATGTTAAGCTTTCAATACGTTTGTTTCATGTACGCAGATATTAACACAATAGGTTGTTGATAATTTCTTTATTCCACTAACCATAATGACCTATAATAGATAATGATACCGTGAGAACAATAAAACCCCAACTCAAATACATGTTGGCATTTTAAAGTCTTGTCTTAATTTAATCTGTAATTATAAATATGTAAATATTATAAACATTTTTAACTGTGATACATTAATAATTGACAGTTTACATTTCAAATTTTTTAGTTTATTTATTTAATTAATTGATTACAGCAGACGTCATTACAACTATATATTACAATACTGTGAATTTAAAGATGTTAACAGTGGAACATAAGATATTCATGTTTTCATAATGATATAAAGAATGAAAATCATGAATGCCAATATTCATTTCAAACCTGTTTTATAGTATTTCAACAGTGTTATCCGAATGAGGCTGCAAACTTCACTATAACATTTTTGTTGGAAGGAAAATGGATCACGAAGACCGGCGAACATAACTGTAGAAGTTATTGATAATATTAGGGATATCATGGAAGCAACTCTTCTAAACCAATCAGAAAACTAAGCCATGAAATTTATTTCTCTTAATACGGTACTTGGCTAACGATTAAAAAAAAGGATTTAAGCATCTTTCCATATAAAGTGCAAATAGTTCATCCACTTTTACTGCGTGATTTCTAACCTAAATCAAATTATTGTCAATGGTTCTTAAACAACATAAATAATAATAATATACTGAATGTTCCTTGGTTCAGCGATGAAGCCTGGTTTCACCTCAATGGGTATCTTAACCGCCAAAATATGAGAATATGGGGAAGAGAAAATCCGCGTATATTTGAGGAAACACCGTTGCTTGCACAAAAGATCGGTTTATGTGTCGCTGTTTCAAGAATATAGCTGCCGATTATTATCTTCAGAATATCTTAACCCTTTCTTAATGAACGTCATGATGATGAAATTAGAAATAGTTACTTCTAGCAGGCCATCCTGCTAATCGTGTCATACAATTTTAACAGGAATTTTATGATGATCGGTTAATTAGTAGACTTTTTTCCACCAAGGTCACCCGATCTTGCAATACCAGATTTCTTTGCATTCCCTGATTTAAAAAACAATATTTTTAGTAATAGATCACAGAATCTAGAAGATTCACAAAATGCTACTTCACAACAGTTAGATGAACTTACCCCTGATACTCTGATGAATGTGTTTGAAAATCTCAAGAGAAGAGTGCATTTATGTTCAGAAAACAATGATCAATATTTCCAACATCTTCTGTAAAATCCGTTATTTACTTTGTTCTGTAAATGTGTATGCAACAATTTCATTTCAAATAAACGTTTATTTACATAGCCCATAGCTGCATAACCTTATTACTTCGACCACAAGGACCACAGAATAGTTGAGACGGCAATATAACCTTGAATATAGTTAACTAAAAGTATAGACAAACACATGCGTGTTAATTTTAAATTTCTATTAAATAGTTAAATAAATAAGCTAACCACATTTGAAATATAAACTGTCAGCTAATGATGTATGAAATTTAAAAATATTTATGATGTTTACATCTTTATAATAATTACAGATTAATCAAAGACAAGACTTTAAAGTTCCAACAACTTCATTGCTTATTTGTAACTGAACAGATCGTTAAACGTCACCTGGAAAATATTATATCCTGCTATTGGTTTTGAACGCTAGACTCATAGGAAAAATGCTGCTATCTGATTCAAGTCAATGGCAGTACCGTTAAACTAACGACCTAATAAAGATATTTGACAATGCAGTCCTTAGAACTAAAGTATCCGTAGCAAATTTTGAATATTACCGAAGACAGATATTTATGAATATCTCCCTGAATAGGTATTAAAAATTCTGTTATATGTTTCTGAGGAATTTTAAACGTATTTCAGAGGTTAACATAAAACAGTGGCATTTAGGATGCGAGAGACGGCCGGAGCTGTAGAATAAACTCGCCTGTGCAATGTTGAAAAATGGATACACCTTCATTAATGCCTTCGATAAAATTATTTTGTAACAAATGCTTGGATGAAGATAAATATCAAAAGACTGGCACAACAAGAAGTTCATCCTAATATTTAAAAATTGGGATACAAATGACATAGTCAATTATCGCCAGATAAGTCTACTAATATAAATTATTAATGACGATCATAACCATCTGACTAACAGCCAAACTTGATCAATACCAATCAATAGACCAGATTGGATTTCGAAATGTACAGTACTTTAATGCGACTTCAAACATCAAATTACTCATAGAAAAAGCAAACGAATTCAACATTCACCTTCACTTAGCTTTTGTAGACTTTAGAAAGGCCTTCAACCTTGTAATAATACCAGCTTTTCTCTCAGCAATGGCTGATGTCAGAGTAGATTCTAGGTATTCGACTTAAAAAAATATATGTATAACAGCCCCTTTCTGCTCAGTAGGTCAGGGTGTCTGCCAAGAAGACATAATCGCTCCAAAATTGTTTACGCCGACCTTCTTCCCTCTTCTTCACGTGCGTTATCCTTTCCGGATGTTCACAATCAATAAGGCAATCTAGACTTTGTTGACGGCTGTTCGGAAGAGGTCTGTCATTGTCATTGAGAACCAAGTTCTTATATTGCTCAGCCAGGTGATGCGCCTGCGTCCGGGTCCTTTATTTCCCAGCACTTTACCTTGCAGTATCCGTTGAAGTATCCCATAGCGTTATTCATTTCTCATGAGATGTCCAAAATATTGCAACTTTCTGATTTTTATGGTTTTTACGATTTCGGTTGTTTTATTCATTCCTTGCAGTACTTCAACGTTCGTTACATGGTCGACCCAAGATATTCTCAATATTTGCCTGTATGTCCACATCTCAAAAGGCTCGAGTTTCTTCATTGATGCTTCCGTCAGCATCCAGGTCTCAACTCCATGCAACAGAACAGTATACATAACACCTTAATAGTCGAATTTTTGTATTTAAATTTAGATCTCGAGTCTTAAACACTTTCTGCATATTAACAAATGTTGTTCTGGCTTTCGCAATCCTGCACTTAATTTGTTTAAAATGCTCCCATTGATCATTGATCGATGTACCTAGGTATGTCAATGATGTTACTCTTTCGATTGGTTGGGAATTTACTATTCTCTAGGACTATAATATAATGTATTCGTTGCATATACCTTTTTAGTTGAAGAATGATAGGTATTCTCCATTTCCGTTGGATTCTGTTCTCTATTTCAGTGGGATTATGTATCAGAATCCAACGATAAATTGCGGAACCGGAAGCTAATGGGCGTGGCATGTTAGCGCTTGGGATCTTCCACTTGTTTTTGAAGTAACTGTCAAAAACAGTTTTAAATTTTCGTATTCGTAAAAACAGTAAGAACTACGTATGAATAATTCAGACAGCGAAAACGCTGAAATATGTTCGCCACCAGAATAACGGAAACCGCGAAAACGACGTATATTAATTTACTGCCGAAGAAATCGTAGAAACAGTACACAATGGTGTACACGGCGTAAAATGGTTGTGGCTAGTGAACCGACATACGTCCATCTAAACCAAAATTTTTATTATACTGATTCGAACCAAAAATTGTAACTTCCTATGAAATAGTCGTAAAGAAAGTATAGTCTCCTACTCGTGTAGAATAGCTATTATTCACTCGGATGATTCTGTCACTCGCCTTCGGCTCGTGACAGAATTTGCATCCTTGTAAATAATAGCTGTCATTCTACACTCGTTGAAGAATATACTATTAAGGGTTCGGGTGGAATTGTATTTCTACTGATAAAAAATGTATTTTGTTTTTTGTATGTTCAGTTCAAGTCTGTATCGTCGACTGATCATTTTAATGTTTGACATGAGTTCTTTTACACCTTCGGAGCTGTCCGTGAATATGATCGCATCGTCCGCATATGTAATGTTATTCATTCTCATTCCGTTTAAGAATATACCAGCATTTGTGTTATTTAACGACATACAAAGTGATTTTTTAAAAAGTCAATTGCAGTAGCCTATGGATTGTCCCGTCTATATTAAGCTTTAGAATCTGACAATATGAAAATTGTAA
>JABXWE010020677.1:0-31323 GCA_014611495.1 Limonius californicus | reverse complement strand
TAAAAGCAAGAAAGAAATGAAAATAGGAAAAGAAAATTGGAAGAAATCGGAAAGTGGTTGAAGAGGAACAAGGGAATAGGAGAAAATAGAGGTGAGGAAGGGGGGGATGTAGAACAGAAGCAAACAAAAAGAAATGAGTTGCAGGAAAGAAAGAAGGGTAAAAGCAAGAAAGAAATGAGAAAAGGAAAAGAAAATTGGAAAAAATGGGAAAGTAGTTGAAGAGGAACAAGGGAATGGGAGAAAATGGAGGTGAGGAAGGGGGGGGGGAGATGGAGAACAGAAGCAAACAAAAAGAAATGTGTCGAAGGAAAGAAAAAAAGGCAAAAGCAAGAAAGAAATGAGAAAAGGAAAATAAAGTTTGCAGAAAGGAAAGAGGGACGGTGGAAATATACGGAGCGAGATATCTGATGTGATTTTCACAGACGGGCTCGGCATACGTGCCGCTACCTTCCGCCAGCCTCAAAATGGTCTGCAGAATTTTGAGCACTGTCGTTTCTCGACCCTGGCGTTTCAACGTTTTTCCCCTTGAAGACAGCCATTTTTGACAACGACGCTTCTGACTGAAATTCTAGAGCTAGGAAAACTCTATCGAAATGCGTGAACCTCAGAACAGCTACGTCAATAGACAACTCGGTCAATTTCAACACCTTCCGGACATGCCCTGGGCGGCGCTAAAGTTTTCCCGGTCCGTTTTTTATGCCAGAAATCATTAGCAACGGCGATTGGCTAACCGGCAAAAAAATTCACCTCGATCGGTCCAGTTAAGGTCGAGATATTAGCCATCAAAGTTAACGAGTGCGCCCGCTCGCTTCCACGACCGCCGTTTGCGAATGAACAGGCCGATCGGGACTTGCTTTTGCATTGTTGCGCCTGGATGGATTTTGAGAAAAATTCTTTTTTTTTCAAAAACGTTTTTTCGAAGTTGCCGGTCAAAAGGTTTCGGACTAAGGTCGCACAAACCGTTAAGTCCGATCTTTTGGCGCTCGAACGCCGCGCGGCACGTTCTCCTAATCCACCTACCAACTGAGCTATCGCCAAAAGAAAAAATTTGAGGTCCGCTGGCGGCTGTCCGGAGACTCCATCGGCCAAAAACGAAAACAAGTCGGAAAACCCGCGTCGAGTTCCACTGACCCCACGGATTGAACAAAAAAAAGAATAGGCCGCCTTAAAATTCTTAGAATTTTCACGCCGACCCGACTTTTGAAAGTTTCAATTTTGTTTACGATTGTACAACCCCTTTCTAAGCCCCGCGCGATGCAACTGGCCGAATTCGAAAAACGGCGAAAATTCCAGAGGAGGAAGGTGTTAATCCTCCTCCACCCGAACGCAGAGTTCCATTCGACGGCGGACCTTACGCCGCCTATCCCGTGGAAATCGATCAGTGGACTTTTTAAAATTCATAAAACCCCGAAATCCTGGCTTTGCCCCTCGCGCAAGTGGATTCTGCATTGCTTAGCAAATCGGGCGGAGGAGGGATTGACACGACGGCGGACTTCAAACCCGGGTTGGAGGCATTAAATCTTTTCAGCTTTATAAGTGTGTAGCGACGCAAGCTACCCTCCGAAATTCGCAGAGAGGATGCTGAACGATAGTAGCCACATTCCTCTGGTGAAAACGCTTACTTTCCGATGCTTCTGACGTAAATCATTTTACCCTGATAAGATAGCGTGGGAAGGTACGCGAAGAGCATTACAGTACAGCAGCAATCAGTGTGCAGTTATTATTGTTATTTTCTCTCGTGATTTTGTTATCTGGAAATTGTTGTTATTTGTTGTAAATAAATAGTTGCATATAGTAGTTTTCCTCACATATAAGCTACCAAAAGTGTATAGGCGGCTTCTAGTAAATAACAAGAAATATACAGTCTTATTCGGTCCTCCTGGGTTAGTGCGCCACGTCAGTAACTACCTCAAACAGGGTTAAAGCAGGGTGCGGAACCGAGTATTTGGATATCCCCGCAATCATTTCCCATACGCAATTTATTTATTTACAGTCTTATGAAATAAAAAATTAATTTCTCTCCGAGACCTAGCTCACTCCTAAAAATTTACCTGTTCATTGGAAATTTTACCCTTCGGTGTACGTCTCATGGCAGAATTAAGAACAAATTTTCTATTTATTGGTTTTATACTGCTAGGTGCAGGCGACAAAACAACCTAAAAATGAAACATTTAAAATAGAAAATTTAACAATTTGAATTATTTTATATGCTTTGATTAAAACTGACATCTTCACATTCCCCATCATGTAGAGATGAGGCCAGCTCTACCAGTTTTTCGGCCAACCTTCGCCTGTTTAACTTCGTGGCATACTTTGTGGCTAAAGTTACTAACTGAGGATTGGCCATCATCTCGATCAGCTCCAGAGCCCTTTGGTCTAAATTATTCTTACAAGCCAACTGGAAAAGGCAACATCCTATAAGTGTTGTAAAAAGAGAGCAGATTCCTAAAGCTTACAGCAAAGGTTTTCAGTGCGGTTTCCTTAAATTTCTTCTCGACGTTTTCGACACGCAATGCAGACCAGGTGAATAAATTGGCTTCTAATTGTGATTTTTCTGTGCCCATTTCAACAAACGGGGGTTCAATGGGTAACTCGGATAGTATAGGTCGTGGTGTGAAACTAGGATACATGCTACCTCTGCAACGAATTCCCCTGACTGCCTCGGTTGATTCAGACACTGCAGTTATAAAGAAACCATCCGCTGGATTTTTGCGCTGTAGAATATATGGCAGATACATAACAAATTAAATTTCACATCTCTTATATAGGGTTGCTCATTAGTGATTTAAAGTCCAATATTGGCATTATTAAAATGATTTGGGAGTTTTTCTTTTTTAAAGTGATGTAGTACCAAAGTGCGCACATTATAAAAATATTTTAAATATACATCCTGTATATTTACACATTTTTGAATTCGCGGAAATTTATCTTTCCAACAATCTCTGGGTTTTTGATTTTGGACGGGGCGTTGCTGAGTTTATCCAAGAAATGTGAAAATTTGCCTTAAATCCGGCAGATTGTCACTCCAAATTTTATGGAAAATATGTGGTTCCAGCACGACGGCGCTCCAGCACATTTCATTGCATCAAGAATTCGGCAATAGGTGAATAGGTCACGGCGGTTCCATTCATCCCTGCAACTACTGTGAAACTATCGATTTCTGGTATATAACAATATTAATAAAAATTGTGGAGAATTAATGAGTCAATTCAAAAATACAGGGTGAATGTTATGTGGCGGATAATAGACATACTATCTGATTCTTGATCAAAAATGGGGCGATAATGTCTTATACCAATTTGCTGTTAACCTCATAGATGAGAAGTTATTGGCAGTCTTAAGTTGGATTCCGGGTTCCTAGTCGTGCGATATTTGTATGAAATGATGATTTTTAACTGAAGTTTAATCAACAAAAGGAATCACCAATCTGTAATTGTTAGTCATCATACCCTTGGTTTACCCAGAACTTCCATCCGAAATTTAAAGCTTCTGCAATGTTCGAGTTTTCCAAAAATGTTGCAACAACGTGCAATACAAATTTTACATTTTAAAACAAACGTAGGCTTTGACGTAGTTTATTACTTTAATTCATTTAATTTTTAAGGACATTTCTGTGACAATTTGCTGATCAAAACGCCGGGTTTAATTCTCCTGGCATTCATCGTCTTAGTGTTACCTTCAGTTTAGTTTGATTTTAGTTTATTTGTGTTTGATTTCCCAAATTAGCGTCATGGAGTACAGTTTTGTAGAGTATACAGACATGTATTTGATTTTAGGGGAATGTCGTAGCAATTTTAATGCTGCTGCTAATTTGTATGCCAAACGGTATCCAAACAGAAGGCATCCATATATTAATGTTATTCGATGATTGGATCAACGATTGCGAGAAACTGGAAGAACGTCCCCACTCCAGTAGCTGACAGAGGCCGTCCTTATCGAATATTATTACCACTGGTTGAAGAAAATATCTTAAATGTAGTCGAAGATGAACCAGAACAAAGTACCCGATCCATTGCCAGAATGTTTGATGTTAGCCAAAGAACAGTTCATTGCTTATTACAGGAAAATGGCTTGCACCCGTATCATTATCAGCGAATGCAGGGATTATTACCAGAAGGCAGAATACTATCAGCAAAGAGTCAGATTCTGCAGATGGTTACTTCGTTAGTAAGAAAGGGATCCTGGTTTTATTGGACATATCTTGATGACTGATGAGGCTACGTTCACCAAAAATGGAACATTTAATATCCATAACATGCACCAGTAGACCTATGAAAACCCCCATGCACTGTACCAAATAAATCATCAAGTTCGGGGTAGCGTTAATGTGTGGGGTGGTATTATTGGTAATAGGATTATAGGACCACACATTTTGCCTGATCGCCGAAACGCCAATAACTTTGTTGAATTCTTAGACACCGATTTTAGGGATCTATTGATGATGTACCATTAGATTTAAGAAGAAATACGTTTTTTCAAGTGGACGAGGCACCAGCACACTGGGGAATTCAAACACGAAAATGGTTAAATCATGAATTTCCAGAACGATGGATTGGTCGGGGCAGTCCAGTACCTTGACCACCAAAAGGCTCAGATTTAAGCTGCCTTGATTTTTTCTTGTGGGGAACATTAAAAGCATTTGTGTATGCAGCAATGGCGTTTACAAGGGGGGGTAATGGGGGTAATTAACCTCCCCCCAAGAGCAACAAATACAAATAAATTTAAAATTCAAGATATTACCCATTGCCAAATTTACAAGAGCGTAGAAACTCACAACGGGCAATTTTAAACGAGCGAGGTCGAGTTGGGCTCCATACCTGAGACAAGAGAGAGGCATCGATAATCTTCAGGGCGAGTTAGGCCCCAGAAATTCTTATAATTTCTTTAATCAAGTGAATCCGCTTATTGTCTCTTCTTCAAACTCATTTGCAAGAAACATTGCTTTGATGTAAAACAACTTTAAAATTTTAGGGACGGACTTTTGGATGGACTTTTCACAATTACACTTCTAAAACCGATTGGCATGGCAATAAAAACGTCGGTGGAAAAATGCTCTAGTAAAAAATCCTCGGAAATCCTGGAATAAATCTTTACCAAAAAATCCTTGTAAAAAATCCACTCAAAAACTTTTAGTAATTTGTTTTCAGTGATTTTAGAATATTAGTTTTGATAGATTTAGAAATTAAAGAATGCAGTTAAACGGAAACGTTATTGTTTTTGTAGTAAACTACACACTTTAAGAAATCTGAGCTAACTTATATAAAATAAAACACAAATAAACAGTCAAATCCAATACATAAAGAAAGTTGATGTTTTAAACTCATCGAAATCGAACTGTGTCGACTGGTCTCGGCATTTTCTGCTTTGGCATGTTTAGTCTGCTAGTGATATTTATCGAGAAAGCTATGTATGGGTTGTGGGACTGAAAGTGGCAATTGTTGTATATCTGGTAGCGAGGGAGTACCAAGTCAATTAAAATGTAAGTAACGCATAGATTATACCTACTTAAAAAATTAATATCAAATTAAAAAAATAGAAATGGAGTAACATTTTTACAGGAAAGGAGTATTTATTTAAACTAAATATGTATTTTAGTCGTCTTAATTTTTATCAATCAGCAAGTTACCAATGTTTTACATATTATTTTAATTTTTAGAAATATGAAACGCAGAACAGGTTCGAAAATTGATGCATTCTTTTTGCCTGTAACAAAAAGAGCAGCTCCCTGCAGGTCAACTTTTGTTCTGCCCACCACTAGTGGCACTAGTGCTAGCCACTACTCAACACATGGAGTCGGAGGCAGCAAGTATCTCAAAAGTAGTTCCGTTAATTCAGGAAGTAGTAAATTTAAATCCAAACAAAAACAATGATAATGTACAAAATGATGTAGGTTTTCTCTTCAGAAAGCAAAACGCTTCAGATTATGAAAAACATTTAATTATAACAAGAGATTGGTCACCACCAGCGAATTATAAATTTCCGTTTTCTCTACATAATAAGAAAGGCAAAGAAATTAAACAATATTTATCTCATAAACATTTAAACAGATTTAATTGGTTAGTTTTCTCGGAAACTCTAAATGGAGTGTTTTGCAAATATTGTGCAGTATTTGCTAACATGGGTGGAGTACACCACGCTACAAATCTAAAAAAATTAGTCCAAGAACCACTTACCCGATTTTCCAAATTGCTTGGAAGTGATGGAGATTTAGTAAAACATGGGAGTTTCAGATATCACAAGGAAGCAGTTGAGTTTGGATTAAATTTTATTAAGTCTTACGGTAATCCACAACATGACATAAGGAATCAACTGGATACACAAAGAAAACAGCAAATACTTGAAAACCGAAATAGATTGAAACTAATTATAGAAATACTAATATTTCTTGGTCGCCATAACATTCCCTTTCGAGATTTTGGAAATTTGTTGAATGACGAGAATAAGCGTACGGAATCTAATGAAGGAAATTTCAGGGAGCTGTTAAGGTTTAGGGTTTTATCCGGAGATAATGTCTTAGAAAATCATTTAAAATCTGCTTCCTCAAAAGCAACTTATATTAGCAATACCACTCAAAAGGAGGTCATTTCTTTTTTCAGTGCCTCTGCTAAGCGAAGTAATGTATATAAGCATGCCGCTGAAGGAAAAGGACGGTTATGTGGACTATGCGAGACTCGCTGGGTAGAGAGGCACCAGTCCGTCATGCAATTTAAAAGCGAAATATTGTCCAACATAGAAAGTTTAAGACTGATTAGCCAATGGAATGACCGGGAGTCGGCTTCCAGGGCAACCATTTTACTAGCTGCGATAGAGCGTCCCATATTTATTGTAACTTTGTATGCTCTGTCAAATATATTAGCATTAACTTTATCTTTAAGTCATCTTCTACAAAAGAAACTTTTAGATAAACATAGTGCAGAAGATACCGGCAAAGACACTATCCATTTGCTAGATAAGAGAAGGAGTATGAGCGATAAGTATTTTAACGAAATTTTTCTAGAATCGTCTAACATCATGTCCCGATTAGAATTGGAAATGGCAATACCAAGAATAGCCCCAAAACAAAGAAATAGAGCGAATGTTGAGACTAATTCACCGAAAGAATATTACAGAATTACCATATATAACTCAATTTTAGACAACGTAATTGAAGCCTTAAAGAGTAGATTTGATGAAAAAACCTTATGTATTTTTGATTTAAACATTTGTATTCCCGCCAAAGTCATTACACTTAATGATACTGAAATTACATCCAGCCTTAAAAATGTAGTAGATTACATAGAACCATTTTTTGTAAGTATCAATACTGAATAACAGGTTAAGTGGAGAAATAAATATGTGGACAACTAAATGGCTTAGAATTTCTAAAGAACAAAAAATAATGATTGTTCCTGATACAGCTATACAAGCTTATAATGAATGTAATCGAATACAATACCCAATTATCAAGGATATATTAAAAATATTACGCACTCTTCCAGTTAGTGTTGCGAGTGCGGAAAGAAGTTTCTCCTGTCTGAAACGGTTAAAAACTTGGCTGAAATCAACCATGACCCAAGATCGTTTAATTGCACTTGCAATGTTACACATTCATAAAGAAATCTGTTTGGACACAGAAAAAATAATAGACAGTTTTGCAAATGCAAACAGAAAACTGGATTTTGTTTTATAACTTCTTTTATAACTTTTACCATCACAAAGATGTATTAAAATTATTCTATTTTTGTAAATTAATATTATTATTATTACAATTATTCATTAGTCATTAGCGTAAAAATGTATTATAATTTTGATGTAGTAAAATGTGTTATTTCAACTGTTTTCGTTTTTTTGGGGAATAGAATTTCTTGAAGATTACCCCCTCCAAGACACTACTCTGGAACCGCCACTGGTATGCAGTGGAAATTGATACACAAGACCAACTTTAGCAACGAATAAATGAAGCAGTTATAATGATTCGACAAAACAATATGCTTCAAAATCTAGAAGACTTAATTCAAAAATGCAAGCAGCACATTAAAATTAGAATATTACCATGAAGGAGGTCTAGTATGCCTGTATACAATCTCCTTAGGTTCCATATTAAATTAAATGCGTTGCTATGTGAATCGCAGGCGACTTAGCACACAGCTCAGTACGACTAACCACACAGTGTTGCTAAGTTTTGGTGTTTTGTGCTAGTGCTACCAAACTAGAACTGGGACAAAAAGACATCCATACACGCCTCAAACGAAAGATGCCACAGGACTTAGTTTAATTTATAAATGTATAGCCTTAAGAATATAATTCAAAGACAGAGGTGTGACATGACACTTAATCCTCACTAGTTTATAAGTTGTAGCCAGATATATTATTATTTATAACATAGCCGTGTATTGCATACTGCCTTGCAGATCCAGCTATAACAAATTAAAAAAAAAAGTGTTGCTAAGTTTACAAACCTTTAATTAAGAATTCTTCAAAAACTAAAAGTTTTCGAGCAAAAGGCTTGTAAAATTTGTTGCTCAGTTTTTGATGCAGAATCGCGTGATGTAAATATTTTCCGTCATTTAAGATTCACCCTGTATAATATAGTGTTAAATTTGACAAAATTGAGAAAATACTTTCAGAAATAAATTAAATATGCACTGGTGTAAAAAAACATCATGTATAATAAAATTAATATTTAGTGGTTGTACCGTTTTAGTACACCACTTGGCTACATAACTGAGAAATATCTTCTTCATCTTCTTCTGTATATAGGCCAATGGCCTGTTAAGTACCTACAACGGAGTAGATTCTGTGAGTCCTCTTCGTAAGTATGCCGGGCAGAAGGCTACCCTAACCCGTCAAACAGAGAGGAGAAGTTCCACTACATGGTTTACGATTGTCAAAGATGTTCGTATGACAACCGAGACCGATGGTTTTATGCGCCCTCCGAAGCACGGCCAGTTGCATATGCCACTATATTGGTCCATCCATCTGAGTACTGACCAGCGCGGATTATGCATTTCATATTGTTTCGATATACAAATTCAAAAATAAAAAATATATAGGGTGTTCTACTTAAAAAATAAAACCTTCAAGATGCTCTGCCCTAGCGAGTCACCCTGTATTTATTAAAATATTTAATAATGTTTGCGTTTTGGCACTGCATCACTTAAAGAAAATCCTTAAAATATTAGACTTTGACGCACTAATGAGCAACCCCATATAAAAATTGAATAAACACATAAAAATAATACGAATAAATCAAATTAACCTTTATGATATATCTTATGTAATGTAAAACTTCACAGCTATATAAACTACTCAAAAATGAATAAAGAATAGGAAGCATATATGTTTGTATTTGGCGGCTAATGGTCGTCTATTATTGATAATTAGAGCAAGCGGCAATGTTTGATGTTAAAAAACAAAAACAATGGAATCCAGTTGCAATTGTTTAACTGTATTAGTGTCATGTCGTCGAGTTTGTATGATTGATTGAATAATCTTTCCTGTCTTCTTACGATCTTCTTTGTTCATTGCTTTTTTTTTATTCGTGTGTTACATTTGTGTGCTTAATAATACACAACAATGCAGACAAACTGAGAAATTGAAGTTCTTTTAAGTTAAGGGATCTTAGCTTCAATTTATAATACATTTTAATTTAATCAAAAGTTTTAAAAGTCATTATAAACATTTTAAAATTATTTTAAAATTGCGGGCTTTTCAACTGCAATCAATTAACAATTTTAATCACGGGTACTAGAAATTTATAAATTCATCTGAAGAATTTTTCATCTAAGACATTAAAAACTTAAAAAAATATCTTCAATAAACAAATGAATAATTATACCATAATTAATTCAATATTTAAATTCAGCTTAAACTGAAGAATTTTCATTTTCAATGATCAAAAATTAAAATATTTAGTTGTATTTTTAGCAGCAATTATTAACATTTTAAATTTCTAATATTAATTAATATTATAATTAAAATAAAGAATTTAAATTAACACAAATTGAGGATTCTTTATCTACAACCAATTGAAAGTTTTAATTCAACTTACTAAAAATGTTGAAATTCATCATATGATGTTAAGGATGTTATGCTTAAAATATTAAAAACTTACATAAGTAGTCTCAAATGAAAGTTTTCTTAACACCTATTAAATTTGTATAAATTATGTTTAAATAAAATAATTCTTAGTATTTTAATTTCAAGTAACTGAAAATCTTAATTGCAGGTAATGGAAAACTTAAAACTCACACAGAAATCAAGTAATTTTAACTTAAATTATTAAAAAAAATATCTCAAATAGAAAGATTTTCAACTTAATTTTTTCCGATTGTTAAAAACCAGTAAAACTATTTCAACATTTACGGTAATTGATTGCACATGCTAATTTGAGTTATTAAACATTTTAAATTCACGAAATATTTTTCTTTTAGATCATCAAAAATTAAAAAACTAATTGTAAATAGAAACAGTTTTTATTCACTTATTAAAAATTTTAAAATTAATTTTAATTTAATTTGTTGCTTTCAATTACTAAAAATTCCTAAAAGGATCATACAAAAACTTTAGAATCAAACTAAATTTAAAGGTTTTTTAATGTCAAGATTTCTAAACTACATTATTAAAAATTTGATGGTGGTATGTGTTCCCATTATTTTTGTTTAAATTTATCGGAAGACGTTTATTTATTTATAAATCAAAACCTTGAGATTATTCAAAGTTCTTATACATAGGTTTAGATTCAGATTCTTAAGTTGTCTTAATTGTTAAGGATTCACCACATGCAATTAATTAATCTTACATATTTTGTAGTATCACAGAAAGGCAGCCATATATTCGTTGAAGATGGGTACAAACTCAGCAAACCAAACGAATCTTGCATCGCCGGTGTACCAACATCAGTAAATCCTATCCACTGTAATGTTGTTTCCGGGCGTAGGGCACTGTTAATATCCTTGCTTTCAATTGACATCCCTTCTAGCTTAACAAGCATCAAATTAATACACTGATCGCCTTTTCTCGGTCCACTGCTGTGATAGGCAACTAACAAATAGTAGCCATGGGCGGCCATGGAAACCAGAGGTCCCGGAATGGATAGAACAGCTTTTTGTGTCCCAAAAACAGTGCATACTCGTATCATATAGTTGGCAGTAGCAAAACACACCAAGCGGTCTGAACTTGCTGTGCAAATAATTTCTTCGTCTTCTGATGAATGTAAAATCCACTCTTTAGAACCAGCACTCAGGGGTATGGCTGTGATTTGGCTAAAAACACGAATTATACAGTGTTTTTTACAAAAAGGGTCCAAGACTGTAGACTCTTCATTGTTTGTTCGAGTTCTAATAAATTTTATAGAGGGTGTTCTGAAAGTACAGGGACACAGCTTAATCAAAGCTTGCCGAGTCAAATGGGAGCGATTAATCCAAACATACGAGGGTAGGCTGAAAACTAATGCACACATGCTTGTAGAGCGCGAACGAAATGACCTTCAGAAGCGCGCCAGGTGGCATGTGGAAGTAACATTCCCTCTCAATACGCATGCGCAGGTTTGAGGTCGTTGCGTTTATCCAGTGTAGATCGAGAAGCGGAAGTATGGAGACGTGTTCTAGCGCTATGTCAACGCGAGTTAAACAGCGTGCGAATTTTTAACTGCTGAAAAAGTGACTCCTACTGAGATTCATCATTTAAAGGCTGTTTATGGTGACGATGCTGTTGGTAGGTCTATTGTAAATCGATGGGTAATAAAATTTCGTGGTTGCGAGCCTGGAAAAGCCATAATTGTTGATGAAACACGCAGCGGACGTCCGATCACTGCCACGGACGATAATCATCGCAAACTCGTCGACGATTTGATTCAAAATGACCGGCGAATCACTCACAAGCGTATCGCAAACCATATTGGAATATCCAAGGAACGTGTGGGCTTCATTATTGAACAATTGCAATACCGTAAAATCTGTGCACGATGGGTACCACGCCGTCTCACAGAGGAGAACAAAAAGCGTCGATTGGAATGCTGCGAGCAACTTTTGCAGCGCTACCCACGAAGGGGACGACTTTCTTTTGAATATTGTGACGGGGGACGAGTCATGGGTCCATCATTACGACCCGGAAGAGAAAAGACAGAGCGCTTAATATCGACATCCGTCTTCTCCTCAGGCGAAAAAGTTTATGTGACCGAGTTTCTGGAACGAGGGGCAACGGTAAATTCTTCTCAGTACATACAGACTCTAAAACACCTCCAACGTCGAGTTTGTTGTGTTAGAGGGAGCTTGGCGCCAATAATGTTGCAACATGACAACGCTCGTCCACACACCTTGCGCCTACTCGAGAGGCTCTGCGAAACCTGAAGTTTGAACCGATTCCACACCCTCCTTATTCCCCCGGTCTTGCGCCTTGCGATTTTTATTTTTTTCCTCTACTCAAGACAGACCTCAAGGGTAATCATTACACCTCGGACGATGAGGTGAAGGCAGCTGTCAAGTCCCGGATTCGAAAAAAGTCGGAAGAATTTTTCACTGCCGGAATGAGAAAACCTGTTACACGTTGGGAGAAATGTGTTAGCCTTAACGGTGACTATGTTGAAAAATAAATATATGATTTTGAAACTTAAGAATTGTCCTTTAATGTACTTTTTGTCCGATTTTGCTATTTGTTTTTGTTCGCGCTCTACAAGCATGTGTGCATTAATTTTCAGCCTACTCTCGTACCTTAGTATGTATGTAACAAAGAGAAGACCGAAACATTCGTGAATCTAATAGAGCATGAAACAGACACCAAAGACTTTCAGTATAATGTAGAAGACCTCATGAATACCATAACAAGCGCATCTAATAAACTATTTCGAAAGAAAGGTATGAACACAAAGAGACCAGTCTTCTGATGGAACGAGTAAATCGGCGAACCCAGAAGAACCTGTACTAGAGCAAGGCGCAAGTAACCAGAACCAATAGCAACCGTTATGCAGACGAAAGACAGAAGGCAGATCAGAGAAGAATATATAAGGAAAGACAGCTGGCACTAAAAAAAGGCCATCAAGGAATCAAAGAAAAGGCATGAACCAGATTATGTGAAGAGATCGACAAGGATCTTTGGGGGACCAGCTATAAACTTATAACCGGTAAACTGGGTCTCCCACCACCCCTGACCTTCACAGATGAGCAACAACTGACTGAGGCCAAAGAGCTCTTTCCTAGACACCAGATGATAAAATGGCCAAGAATGAAGATAGAGCGTGAAGAAACTTAAGCTCTTCGTTGTACAAATGAAGAGATTAAGAAAGTGAGAAGGGAGATCAGACAAGGAAAGGCAGCAGACCCTGATGGGATACCACCAGAAATGACAAAAATAATCACCAAGAGGAACACCGAACTCTGCCGTAAGACCCTGAACAAAATAATAGCAGAAAAAAGTTTCCCGCAATTTGGAAAACTGGGAAGCTGGTCTTGATAGAAAAGGCTAATAGACATGATCAGAAAAAGACGTACAGGCCACTGTATCTGCTGAACGAGATGGGGAAAATCCTAGAGCACATCATGAATGGGAGACTGATAGAGGAAATTGAGAGGAAATAACAACCAATATGGATTTCAAGGAGTCAACAGTGGATGCCATTGAAAGAGTATGAGTATCGCACGCGAGGCCCACAGACAAAACAAATATGCAGTACTGGTAACCTTGGACGTTAGAAACGCTTATGGGCTCAGTACCGTGGGCAGCAATTATTGGAGGAACGACGAGTAGCGCCATACCTACTCAAACTACTGAGAAGCTACTTGCAGGACAGGACGTTATTAGTGGGAGAAGGCGCGTCGATGGACATGACATGCGGAGTCCCTCAAGGTTCCATTCTTAGCCCCAAGCTGTGGAATGTTTACTATGATGGAGTCTTTGGACTGGATCTACCAGAAGAAGTCTCAATAATCGGATACGCCGACGACTTGGCATTGGTCTGTGGTGAAGAGAAGGAACAAATAGAAGAAGAGATAGAGTGATCCAAAGAAATAATAGAAGCATGGATGGCGAGAAAAGGACTCCAATTGGTTCCCATAAAACAGAGATGACTATATTGGCACGTAGAAGGACACTAAAGATAGTAAATACAACTTGAAATATCTAGAGCTAGTGATAGTCAGAAATATGTACATGGACAAACATATTGACGAGACGGCAAAAAGGGCAGAACGGACGACAACCCAACTTGCACGACAGATGCCAAATATGGGTGGAGCCAGAGCTAGATGGCGAAAAGTACTATACTCCGCAGTTAACTCCATCGTATTATACGGGGCTCCAATGTGGTGCTCATACATGCAAGCGGACAGGCGCAGAAAAAGGCTGGAAAGAGTGAAGAGAAGGGCAGCAATCCGCATTGCGAGTGCATATCGCACAATATCTACGAGAGCAATACAAATGGTCCCAGGAGTAATCCCTATTCACCTAATGGCGCGGGAAAGAAGCTACAAGGTGGGAGCAAACCGAAGACCCCAGAAAATGGAGGCAAGGGAACAAACTCTTTGCATCTAGCAAGAACAATGGGAACAGGATGGCGAGACAGCAACATGGACAAGACAAGTAATAACCAATGTATAAATATGGATAAAACGAAAATACGGCGAGGTGAGGTGCCAGACGACGCAATTCCTTACGAGTCACAGACCCTTTGGCACCTACTTACACCGAATGCACCCTACCGACAACAAAAATTGCGTTTACTGTAGCGAAGTAGACACGCCTGAACATATCCTTACAGTATGTGCGAGATGGGAAGATCAAAGAGAAATGGCAGCACTAACCATAGGACAAAGACTAATTGTTGAGATAATAATCCCAAACATGCTCGGGAACGACGCGAAATGGAAAATAATAGAAAACCTGATTGTCGAGATCATTACAACCAAAGAGCAAGAGGAGAGAATGAGAGAAGACTGATGAAAACGGGGTGCATCGCATCGTAGCAATGCTGAGAGGCAGTTTCCAATGCAACACACGATAGTAGAAGGGGGAGTTTTTAGTCGGTAGGCGACTGGGTCTCCTTCCCAGTTGAATCAGACAAGCCCAGGTCATCTGGGTGTTTTTTGAAGATTTTCTCCTCCTTCACTCAAGATAAAAAACATACCTTAGTACAAAAGTGCTTTCTAAAGAAGTTACGGTACCTTAAAGAAGAAAGAAATACTTTCAACATCGGATATATACTCATTGGCACAAAATTCGATCCATCTATAATGTTTATCTCAACTTGTTTTCTTTTGAACACATCTAGTCAAATATGCTTTGTTATCGTACTACTACTGATAAACTACTTTGTTTCACTATGACACCAGTAAAACAATATAAAATAATGAGTAAAAAAGTATTATTGTGATATTCCATTACATTTAAACGGTATTTACGAATCTGGTCTTTTGTTGTTCTCACTTTGTGTACAGTATTGTTCGCAATCGTGTTTAATAAAGTTCAATCAGTGTTCATAGAACTTGAATATGGTTTTGAATCCAACCGATACTGCCAGAGCTATTGCTTTAATTCAAGGTGGACGATCGCAGTACTACGTAGCTCAGTTTCTAGGTTGTACAAGATGTACTGTTCAAAGAGCTGTAGAACGATTTCATAAAACTGGAGGCTACACTAGACGCCGTGGCTCAGGCAGAAAAAGGCGTACAACTGCTCAAGACAACCACTTTCTCACCTTGAGAGTCCTGAGACACAAGGACACCCTGGCAGTTAGTGCACGGAATGAGTTGGAAGAGGTATGTGGTATAGTAGTTAGTGAAAGAACCATAAAAAGATTATAGGAACATGGCTTGAGTGCAAGAAGGTCCGCAAGTGGCCCACAATTGACCAGGGAACATCCGGTGTAGCGGTTGAACTTAGCCCATGAACACTAAAACTGGGGTGTTGAGGAATGGGGCCATATTCTGTTTACTGACGAGTCTGGGTTTTGTCTATCTCCAGATGGGCGTCAAAGAGTTTGGCGACGGACTGGTAAGAGGTTTGCCCAATGCAATATTGTGCCTAGAATTAGTTTTGGTGGTGGTTCAATCATGGTGTGGGGTGGGATTAACATGGAAGCCCGCACCGAATTGGTTGTGGTAAATGGAGGAGCTGTGACTGCAGACAGGTGTATTATGGACATCTTAGAACCTGCTAATGCATGACAATGCCCGCCCTCATGTTGCTCGAATCGTGGATGGATACTTAAATGAAGTTGGAATTCACTGAATGATTTGGCCTGCCAAGTGTCCCGATCTTAACCCCATCCAACATGTTTGGGACATGGTGGGAAAGCGAGTTGGAGCCGAATTCCTGCTCCTGACAACTTGCAAGAGCTAAGTGCAGCAGTAGTCCAAGAATGGGATGCAAATGATCACGATGCCATTCGACACTTTATTGAGGGGATGCCAAGACGAATCCAAAGTGTAATTCGAGCACGAGGAGGCAATACATATTAATGTTTTGTTTTTTTTAACTTTAAGATCATATTTATGTAAAATTTGCAATTACTGTTTTATCCTCTAATCAGAATTATTGCCCTATTTTTGTTATTACTTCAAGAAATTTAACATTTTTGGTTTAATTGCGTTACATTTGTGTTATACACCTTTTGAAGTAAAGTAAAATTAATAATTAAAACAAAAAAATAAGTAATAAATAAAAAATAAAATAAAATAACGTATGGATCCATTTTTGTGCCGCTGAGTGTATTTCAGAAACAAAATGGGGTGCCGTCGACTGGTTTTTTTCTTATTGTTAATAAAGAGAAACTTTAAAAACAAATTAAAAACACCTAACAAAACAACAACTACTTAATCACTTCGATAATAACTCGGCAAAACAACAACATACTGGCTTGATATTGTCAAACTGACAGAAAATATGTAACAAATGCATTCTGAAATGCTTAGCCGGGTTATCTCGAAGACGATACATTTTATCAACATGAAACAAGTACACTTTCTTTATGTAAAAGTATCTTCTGTATCCTAAACTTGAACTATAAGAACAAAAATGTTAATAAAAAAACTAAGTTAAAAGATATAAAAAAAAATTGCCGACACCGCTATCTACAATAGACAGTAATGTTTACACATTGAGAATGTTCCGCTTCCCTTGAAGTGGATGAGTACCAATTTTTAGCTTGATCCGCCATTTTGTTTCTGAAATATTCCATATGATAAAAATATGTTTTCTTTCCTTAAGGCTCCATAACTTCTTACAGAAGCACCTTTTTTACTAAGGTATGTTTGTATGTTGAGACCTAAGCGACAACCTTGGACATTTTTATAAAACAAGCTTAAATAAAAATACCTAGCGTGTTACATTACCTAGCGTTAGCAATAACTAAAACGGCAGTACTGAGGGAACCCATCGTATAGTCCTGAAAATTTTGCATCATCATACTGTTGTGAAGTGCAGCATCATGAAATTCCACTTCAATGGATTTGCCACTACTTAATTCTTCATCTTCTGTGCTGCCATAACTACGGATTATTCCAACATCATTCCAACAGAGATAGCGAGGATTTAAATGTTGTGGTGTTGAAGTAGGCATAAAAACACTTTGTAGAGGAATCTCAGGGATTACTATTCGCGGTGTAGGGGCTCGAGATGATTCTAAAAAATTCATTTAACTTAATCTGTTCACTGGAATGACCTATCAGAGATAACTTATTTAGTTTAATAGATATAAAATGGTCAGGCCAGTCCATTGACCTTAATTAGAAGAAACTACAAAATAGGTTAAATTGGCAGAACTAGCATTTTGCCTGCAAAATTCAAAGGTATAATTGAAAACACAAGAGCATGTTTGAACTTTCTTTAAAAGAAAGCCCTATATTATATATTTTATCATTCTTGCGATCTTTCTCTATATAAATGTATTCAGACATACCTAAAGAAATAGATATAACGAAGTTATTAATTGCTTTGTAGAAATTCGTATTAATTAATAAAGATATAATATGTATAATAATATAATAAATAGTTTTGTTTTGTTTTATTAGTTTGATGTAGTAGTGATTTAAACAGCAAAATGTGTAACTAGTAGGTAAGATTAGGAAGAGGAGAAACACGCAAAAAATAGGGAGTACAGAGGAAATAGGTAAGCAATTATCTGGAAAGATAGAAATGAGAGTTGAGGGATCAATGGATGTAGTAGAGGTAAAAGAAGTAGAAATGAAATTATACATCTATGAAAAAACATTTAATAAGTGTGATGGAATGTTGAATTAAAGGTTTAATAATACTAAAAGGGAAATGGATGAATATAATAAAGAAATAATGGAAATAATTGCATTTAATTATAACCGATTTGAGGAAACAAGTAGGGAAATAAAACAAGAGATTCAAAATAGCTAAGTTAGTCATAAGTAGAGCGCGGATCATATGAAAAATGCATATTCTTTATTTTTAGCATATTTAATTTTATGTCTTCAAATCTTTACGATTTGTACAATTACGAACCCATTGACACTAATTTTATATTGCATATTTTGCATACTTGGGCTTTTGTTGCATATTTTGGTAAAAGTTGCATACCTTTTTCTTCTTCTTCTTCGTCTATTAAGCCTTTGGCTTGTATTTCAGTAGCAGCCTATTGTTCTTGGGATATGGATGTCCAACTATCCCTCCATCTCTTATATGGTCTTCCTCTTTCTCTCTGTCCCGTTGGATTTTGGGTCATTACTATATGTGCAATTCTTGTTGCATACCTATCCTTACATATTTATGCCTCCTGAGACTTTTCTTAGAAATCGTATTCATATAGCAAATTTATACTTCAAAGGTTTCTTGGTTTTAAAAAATTCCATAGGGATAAAAACTTTCTAATCCTTAAGAAGCGGTTCTGGGAATTCCTTAATGACTGTTTGTGAGTTAAATCTTTAACGGCCAGGTAAGGATTATTACGTGGCTTGTACCTACTTCAAATCCCAAAAATTTAAATTTTCTGTTCATTATCTGTTTGACTACCGCAAGTGCAACAGGTTTGTTCAGTTTTAAATCGGCACACAATGTCTAGAGTTAGAATTTGGATCAAATCCTACCCTGAATTGGTAATGGATGGAGATAAGGTGTTCTGCCGTGAGTGCAGTAAACCAGTAAGTAGACAATTATTCTGAGACATACAGTTATCCATTTAAATCTTAGAAATTTTAGGGGTATAACATTAAATTTTAAAATTGATTAAAAAGTATTTTGGCATTTCTTCCTCCGCTAATTTTCTGTTTTTGTGGTGAACTAGAAAATTATTTTTGAATTACAGTAATATTAATATTTTTGGTCAGGTATCGAGCGACAAGAAGTTTTTGATTGATCAACATGCAAAAACTCCTGCACATATCTTCAAGTGTGAAAAACTAAGAAAATCTTCCAAATCCCGGCAAACATTACGTCAATGCGTGACTACAAGTTCCAGGAATATCGAACAAGAAACCTTCTATGACGACTTGTGTAAAACTCTAATAGCAACTAAAAGTATATTAAATACAACATACCTGATGAAAGCACCTTAAGAAAAAGTGTTGTTCAACGTGTTTATTCGAATACGATTTCAGAAATTAGACAAATAATTGGCAACAATTATATATATTTTGCAGTAGATGAAACCACCGATAATTGCGGTAGATATATTGCGCATTTGCTAATTGGTGTTCCGCATGAAGACGTCCTGTACAAATCATATTTAATAGCTTCAAAACAACTTCACCAAACAAATAATTTGTCCATAACTAGATTTGTGAACGACGGATTATCCAATTTCTTTTTGCCTGAGTGTGTTCCTTCAGAAAAAATTTTGTTAATGTTGTCAGATGCAGATGACCGTATATGTTCAAGGCGGGGCAAAATTTGAAAATATTTTATAGTAATTTAGTTCACACTACTTGCTTAACGCATGGAATTAATAGGTTCGCTGAAGAGATCAGGGATCAGTTTCCTTTAATCAATGATTTAATTAGTAACATAAAAAAGATTTTCCTCAAGGCCCCTTTAAGAATTCAATTTTATAAGGAGAGACTTCCCAATACTCCATTGCCTCCACAACCTGTAATTACAAGGTGGGGTACATGGCTTGAAGGGGCACTTTTTTATGCAGAAAATTATGAAAAAATTAAAGAAGTCGTTTTAAACTTGACTGATAGTAGCCAAGCTATTACACAGTCAAAAAAATTGTTGGAATCTCGGGAGTTGCCTTGCCAACTTGTTTATTTAAAAAGCAATTATAGTTTTGTGCGTAAAACTATTTCAGATTTAGAGAAACGTTCAATGTCATTAGCTGAATCTATAAAAATAATTAATAATTTTGAACACTTATGTTCAAAAGTTAAGGGAAAAGTTGGAAATACAGTTTACGAAAAATTAAGTAATGTACTCAAAAAGAATTCTGGATACGGTATTTTAAATGATGTTGCAAAACTTTTACGAGAAGGAAGTCGCAGAATTAGTGTTAAGTCCATATATAGTTACAAAACTGAAAAAAACTCCAATTACATCTGTCGATGTAGAAAGAAGTTTTTCTATATATAAATATATGTTTAGTGATAGGAGGCAATCATTTTTGTTGGAGAATTTTGAAAAACATTTGATTATCAATTGTTTTAATAATATGTCTGATTAATATGAACGTTTTTATTAATAATTAATTGTAATTAGCTTACTAGTAATAACCATAATAGTGTAAGATTATTTTTTTAATGTATCTAATTGTATTTAATTAATCTAATAAATATTCTTAATTTCAAGATTTTCTATCTTTTTTCTTTCCAGAAGGCAAAAGTAGTTGCATATCTTGCATATATTTGGTTATATTTTTTATAAATCTCTGCATATTTTCGTTAGAAACAGCGCATATATATGCGCTTTTTTTTTCAAATTTTCTTTGCATATTTTCCGCGCTCTACTAATGGTAATGATATTAACGCTAGCCTTAAAAATACTACTTATGTGACTAGAACTGGCAAAGCAGTTCAGAAGCCATCTAGGTATAAGGATTATATTTAATTTGGTAAGGGAGATGTTGTATATTGTACATGGACTAGGTACAAGAGACACGTCCAAATGTAGCCGTTACTATTATTTGAGTAAAGCATTCGTATTCAGGACGCCGAAGGGTACAGTTCTTTGATTGTTACCATTCCGGAACCTTAGAATACAACACGTAATAGGTACTTTTCGGTTTATTTCGAAATTTTATAATATACAACTGTTAACTAATAATTGTTTTCGATTGGGATTTGATGCCTCTTCAGTGAAAGTAGTTACGACAACGATAGGTTGCAATCCATTACAGAAATACAACTATGTAGTGTATAATACTATTTTCTTCACCGGATCGAAACTATCCCGGTCTGATATCTTACAAATACGCAATAAATTGCGTTCTCTGTGATGAACGAGTTCAGTTTAAGATCTGTGGATTCAATATCGAATTAATTTATAGATATTTGAAGAACTAAATGTTTTAGGGAAGAGTATTAGATTTTCTTACATGCGCCTGGTGTCGTTATTATCGGCAGTAATATTAGACATACTCTAAATGGCACTACTGTATTTAGGATGATACACTTTTTCGATTGTGATGTTATAAAATTTTTAGTTTACGAATAGTATGCGATAATCTTTAAAATAAAAGCTTCTTAACTCATTTAACTAGAGGCACTGGATACGGAGGAAAGGGTCTGAGATCGAGTGTGTGGGTGTAACGACCCCTTAAACTTTTTGCTAGTCGGTAAATGTTGACTTAAATTAGCAAAACCAAAGGACATTCAACGCAGTAAAGTTAAGCAGGGAATCCTCGATAATTGTAACTTTAATTTCCGACCCTAACGAGACCTGCTTCTATCGACCCCTATTAAAAAGATGAAAGCCTAGAGGGTACTAATAAATTTTATTTCCCAGTCGTTGTTAACAAATATGCATACAAAATGGTGAAGTTTTTTCAGTCCGGTAATTTTCATTTGCTTGTGTAACTCTGGTTGGTATTTTTAGTGATTTAAATTTAGTGTCATGATGAATACATTTGCATGCTTCTATGCAGTACGTAATATTTTTAAATTCGTACTTTCACCCAGGGCGCAGTAGTCTTGTGCAGTGTATTAACTTCAAACATTTGTTTCTTAGTTCTCTTATACTGTGGCTTTGCATAGCGTAATGGTGAGTACGTAGAATAATGTGTACATACTATAAAGCCCTGATTACTATTCAAAGGACGTGGGTTTAAATCCTTTGATCATCGGTCAGACGGGGTTCGTTATATTACCACCTGCAAGCGCATCCACCTCTACCTAAATAAATGACCGCCGTCTCCAGTACCTCCCATAGATCTTCATTTCGCGCAGAAAAGAACACTGAAAGCGCTTCGCGTTCTGTTTAGATTAGGGAAGTGAAATAGGTTGTGGAAAATCATTTAAAATTTAAAAAGCCCGCTTCCCTTCGTATTACTGAAACCCGGTTCCAGATAATTTCATTAACTTCAATTTATTAGTTTAGAGTTTTTTTAATTTGTAGAATATTAGTTAGAAAGTTATTCCATCAAGTAGGGTTACTGGTATTAAATTGCCATTTTTAATTCGGATCGAAGTTTCCGGAACATGGTTGGGTAATTATAATAACTAAAATATTTCGGGATTAGAGAACAAAAACAAATATTTATCATCGAAAATGGCTTTATGGTTTTTCAAAATAATCTCCACGAGGATCAATACACTTTTGCATGCGTGTGAACCAATTTTCGAAGTACTTTTTCCACTCTGATTGAGGTATCTCCAAAACATGCATTTTGAACGCATCAACCGCTTCTTCAGGTGTCGAAAAACGTTGACTTCGCAATTTATTTTTGTTGTTCAGGAATAAAGAAGTCATTGGGTGCCAAATCAGGACTATACGGCAGATGACTCATCAAATCGATGTTTCGAGTGCTCAAAAAGTCACTTGTTCGAGCCGATGTGCGAGAGCTCGCATTGTCGTGGTGGAGAATGATCCGTCTTCGGCGGTTTTTTATTTCTCCGAAGACTTGTGGCAAACAAATGGTTGTGCACCATTCAGAATTGACAGTTCTACGTTGCACCATTAATTGTAAGGTTGAGACATGTCCAGTTTTTTCGAAAAAACAGGCGACCATTTGCTTCGAAGTGCTTCGAGCACGAACGACTTTTGTTGGGTTTGGCTCGCCTTGGAAGACTGCTGTTTACTTTCAGGCTTATACGCGTAGATCCACGATTTGTCACCTGTCACAATGTCATACACATGTTTTGAAGCACCGCGATCAAAATTTTTGAGCACTTCTTGCGATCAATTGACACGAGCTTGTTTTTTAGCGATTGTCAAATTATGTGGGATCCAACGCGAAAATATTTTTTACGGCCAAATATTCATGCAATATTGAATGTATGCTGGTCCCGCTAATGTCCAAGGATACCTCAATCTCACGATAAGTCACATGACGATCATGCAGTATCAGTTCACGCACCGCATCAATGTTTCTCGGAACAACAACCGATTTTGGACGACCTTCACCAAATTCGTCGTTGAGCGAACTGCGGCAACGATTGAATTCGGTAAAGCATCGATAAACACTGGTACTTGATGGTGCTTCATCGCCAAAAATCGAATTTAGTTCATCGATGCACTGTTGTCGAGTTAATCCACGTCGAAAGTTTAAAAAAATAATCGCACGAAAATGTTTAATTCCATTTTTTGGCCGATATGAATTTTTAGTAAGTTACTGTAAACAACACATATAGCGCTCGTAGGTCAAAACGTTCTGAGTACGTATACCATCAAAAATGTCAAACTTTACGATAGAGACGTGAGTTGCCAGATGGCAGCACTAGGGTTGCCCAATTCCGAAATATAAAAGGCAACCCTCGTATGTACAATACTGTTGTAAAATAATTCTTATTGATCTAGTAAGGAGAAATTCATATAAGAGAGATAAATATACATACCTAACTACATACCAGGTTGGCCACCGAAATCGAAACAGGCGTATTTTATGAGACTACACCTCAATTCTTGATCCTTCGAAACATTTCAAATTAATTTGCCTGGGGGACACGTAATACACAATAATAAAATTGACGTGGCTTCCACCCTGAAAATTTTAAAAAGCTTGCTTTACGGTAGCGGTTTTATTTTTGGATTCCGAGCATTAGTCCTCCCATTAACTGCAGTTAATGTTTCAGGGTAGTAAACGTTCTGGGGTATTTACAAAATGATTAGAGGACATTGGTTGGCCGCACGTTGGCGTAAATACTTTAATGTTTTTTTATGTCAGCGTCCCGTCGTATTTTGTAGTTATACTTCAACATTTAAAATGGTTTATTCAATTTCAAAAAGAGTTGAAATAATTGCGTTTTTTTTTTAGAAACGTTGAATGTCCCAGTAGAAGCACCGAATTGTTCAACCAGCAACATGCAAATAAGCATGGGAATTACAAGTATGTCTTGGAATTAGTGAGAAAATTACGTGAGACCACGTCTGTCGGGAATAAAAAGCGAATTGTTGAAAATCCGGTAACAAAATAAGCGGTTTTGCTGTCGATCCTACAAAGTTCAAAGAAAATGGTTATTGTATGGGGTAATAATCGAACCAGTATTCAATGCGTTTTGCAACCTCACAGGTTTTATCCCTATAAGATTCAATTGCTACAAGCACTCAATGAAGACAACTTTGACCGCCGTTTGCAATTCTATGGGTCTTTAAGTGAACGGGGCGATAAATAATCCAAAATTTATTTTTAACCTCAGTTTTTCGAATACACTCGTAACTGATACAGGCAATCGCTATAATTGTGGCTTTGGGTCAGATCCTAATCCGAGGTTATTTCACGAAACATTTCGAAAAATTAAATGTTTGAACTGGCACTTTTGCTAATCGTCTCGTTGGTCTTTTTTTATTTCTTGGTAATTTGGCTGGACAGATGTACTTGGAATAGTTACAAGACAACATGGATTCAACGTTAACTGATATTATGATCATTATCTTGAAGAGCATCTGATATTCCAACAGGACGGAGCTTCTCAGCATTATGCACGTGTTGCTCGACAATATTTGGATCGAAGCTTTCCGGGCCAATGAATTGGAGGAATAGGCGCTATTGAGTGGCCCACAAAGTCGCCAGATTTAACCCGCTACATTTCTTTTTGTAGGGTCACTTGAAGAGTAAAATTTACGCAACCCAACGTGATAATTTACAAGATTCACGACAATGTAAAGTCAACGAATGCTGTCTAATTACACAAAAATGCTGCAGAATGTGTGACACATTTTGAACAGAACCTTTACTACTCAATGGACGCTGGTGGTACTCCTTTCTAACATTTACTACCGAACGGGAACGAATGCTCGGAATCCAAAAATGAAACACTACTTTAAAGCAAATTCACCGAGCTTTCAAATGGTATGTCTTCTGATACCCCTTGCCATTTAACATTTTTAGGGTGTAAGTCACTCCAATTTGTTGATTTAAGATAGCTATATTACATGTCCCCTTACTATTTAATTTAACATTTCGGGCGTTTTTCCAAGAATTGAGGTTTAGTGTCACAAAACACCTGTTTCGTTTTCGGTGGGCCACCCTGTATACTATATATAACTACTATACTATACAAACCCTTTATATAATATACAGAACTTGTTAGATTAGTTAACCCCCTTATCTGAGTTATTTGCTATTAACAATATTCTATTATCAATATAGTTACTCTGCGTGGTCAGATAATAATAGGCAGTACTGTCCTGTGTATAGACTACATAAAAAAACATCTTTTGGTTTTACTCTAATGAGATGACACAATTTTTAGAAATTGCGATTATAAATGAAACTTTTAGTCTTAGTCTTAGCTTGCAATATTATTATCTATGCTGATTTCATATACTTTGAGAGGTTTTCAACAAAATTGAAAAATATGTTGTTGTGTTATGTAACAAAAGTAAATTTAATTTAAACTATACAAGAGATGATGTGTAAACTCCTTATACGAAAATGTATTGATATAAAGGTATCTGCAAGCGCTTCTGAAATATTTCAAAAAAACCGCATTTGCCTTTTTGAAAATTTCTGATACGTTTTTATCATTACAGTTAGCAATTCAAACTCGAAATTTCTACATAACTGGACACGAGGAATTGAATTCCAATTAAAATTTTCTAAACCAACTATTTTCAGAGATATTAAAATCAATTGTTTTCTTATGAGAGCCTTATTGGACTTTACTTTTCAAACAGAACATAAAAAGTACTTTATGTCCATGGATGATATGTATATGCCAACAATATAAATAAGGGTGAAAATCAAGAAAAACCATATATGTATACTCTATAGTTGGATACTCTCCTCAAAGGGCGGAAAAGTTTTTGTACAAGTTGTACCTATCCACACTCGTTCTTATAAAATACAATTGCGAAGCCCTTCTTCCATTCACCCCTTTTCCACAGTTCTTCTTTCTTTTCTTTCAACCTTTCCTTACCCTTATCATTTAGTCATTTTTTCATGCTTTTACCTGTTTTTTCTTTCCTCCCCCGATTTCTTTCTTTCTGCCTTTTCCTTCTTCCCCACCCCAATTCCCTCATTCCTCTTTCCTCCCTTAAACCATTTTTTCATTTCTCCTCTTGTTTCTTGATCCTTTCCTTTTTTCTTTTCTCTTTTCTCCTTCTTTCCCAATTTCCTCTATTTCCTCCTCCCACATTCTCTTCTACCTTCTTCTTTTTCGTCGCTTCTTTCATTCCCACTATTTCTGGGGAATAATACGAAGGGTACCTTCTTCTACGCCATATCCCTGTCCCACAAAGCTGGTTTTTTATAGAAACCATCTACACGGTAATGAAACCGACTGCCTATTTTGCCGTCAGCCTCCGTCCAGCAAACCTGACGGTTAATTTCGGCGGGAGGGGTGCCGTAAGATTCGCCGACGAAAACTACTCCGCTGCTTTAGAATTTTTACTGTTTTCCAGTTCGGGCGGTTGCGATGTCGCGAGGGTGTCGAAAATGGCCAATAAATCGTAAAGAATAGAAACTTTCGAAAATCGGATCGGTTAAAAATTCGTAAAATTTTAGGGCGCCGGGCGGCGTTTTTTCTACTCGGAAAACACAATCGCGGGAATAGTATAATTCGGCTCGAGCTTTTCGTCAATTTTTTGCTTTTGCTCATCGGGGTCCTAGGGGTTTTCCCTTCCGAAACCGATATAAACATGTGATATATGTAACATAGAAAATATTATTCGACACGTAAAATATGTAGAAAGTGTAAAATATGTAATTATATGTTTATCTATTTGCAATATCTAGTTTTGTACATGTAAAGTAAAAAATATTGGTCTACATTTAATTTATGTAAGATATGTAATAATTCACGTACAGTTTGGAATAAGTAACTTTTATGCTTTTACGTTATTAAATAATTCCGGACGGACAGTAATATTCCCTAATTGTTTATAAACTTGCAGGGCTTTTCAAGTTGAGGTTTTCAAAAGAAGGCGAAATGAGATTCTTTTTGTAAGACAAAGTCCGTGTATTCAAGTGAATTTAATCAGACAATGTCTTGCGACCGTCTAAAATATGAGTTACGTCTTTGAGGATTAGTTAACTTTGATGAGGTAGTTGAACCGGAAAAAGGTGAGCAAATTACTTGGAAAAGTTTTATTTCACTGAGCTGAATGGTGTAGAAAGGCAAAAGGGCGGTTTCAGCGAGAACCTAAGGTATGTGGCGCCGCAATCAAATGAGCTGTAGATATTGATTTTGTATTCGGAATTAACTTAGGGATTAGTTACAACCTTGGCTGTGTCTTGAACCGTTTTAATATCCTATTCCGGATTTTATTGTTAATGCCCGGCATTTCTGTAATCTGCATAGCTGGATGGGATTCAGCTTCTTCGATCGCGTGCTGTAAATATTTGTACAACTGACAGTGGCGTATCTATTTCATTTTCCCTCTTCCCTTCACCCCCACCAGGAAAATTAAACGAACGTTCTGAGCTTAAACATTTAGTTTCTAACATGAAGTCTGAAATTCCTGAGTGTATTGAAATTTTGGTCTCGCATTGTGGAGTATTGCTTTTAGGGAACAATACTGTTTTTCAGAACAGTATGGTTAGTGAAATAACTTAACACCATTTGTCTTGCAAGGTTTCGGGTCTCTTGTCAGACATATATTATTGTTGGCGTTTTAGTGTTCAAGTTAGGTACAAGTTTCTCATTTTACTTCAAAATTCTACCACCAATTAGATAAACTGTGAGGATAACTGCAACAAATAAGTTGCAGTAAATTGAATGGTACCGACATAAAGATTATGATATCTGATAGCCGTAGTATACGAGTCGTTAAATGGTTTCTCTCATACGCGGAAAATCTAAAGCTAATTTAAAGTTGTAAAATGTAGAATAGTTTTTGAAAGCACCCACAAGAATAAATTAGTTGTGAACTCTGACGGCGTGCTAAATTGTCATCAGAAATTATTAATACATCAAAGCTTTGCCGAAAATTGCTCATATAACTTTCCCAGTTAGAGATTCACATCCTGTAGTAGAAGTCGGATGTGCGACAAAGAACCCAGGTGTGGTGTTAGTTACTGGGATATTGATAAGCTTTAGCAGCATACATAAATAAGTATATACAGTCATAGTCAGAAGAATGGGCCATCTTAATGTATATCGTGTCATGATATACCTCAATAACAATTGAAGAGTGGAAGTTACAAAGGGGTTAAGTGCCAAAACTATGTTTCCAAGATATTTAAGGTAAACTTAATAAAACCCAATTACTATTGTAGATTTATTTGATATACAAATTTAATAGAAAACGCAAAATTAATTCTAATAATAACAACTGAAGTATTACTAAAGATAACGATAAAAATTTTTTTTTTAAATAAAGCTTTGGAGGTGGTGTTCGCCGTTACAAAATTCCGATGAAAGGCGGTAGCACTGTAGTATTAAATCTGCTGAATTGTGGTTTCTGATGGGCCTTCATCTGCTAGTTCCTCCAAGTGTAGCAGCTTCTTATAAAATGACTGGTGTTCTGGGTTATGGAGATACGGTATCATAGAAAGTAGCAACTTTTTCTTGTTCTCAGAAACGTTATTTATTGGGTCCAATTTGCGAAGTTCAGTTTTCTTAATAGTATTTAAGGTTTCACTCTTTTTCAAAATATTAGTCTCGGTTCAAGGTTCTAAGTCAGAGAAGGACATTTTTGATTTCACGTTTGCAGAAATCGCTTTTTCAACTGTTATTATAACAGCTTTACTGATTTGCAGCTTAGAGGTATTGAAAAGTTCATTTACAGCCTTTTTGATGTTCCAAAATCGAATGTTTGTCATATCTATAACATTGAATGGTGGATTGTATCTTGCTGATTCAATAACAGAAATGAGGTCGTTTGGTATAAAGGCTTTCATATTTCTTTTGCGCTTCTCGATTAACGCGATATCACGGTCGCAAGGCATAAAGCTGCGCCCGCTGCGCTAACCAAAAATCTCTGCTCTTTAAATCAAACAATCCATTTGCTACCAGGAATACTATGACAAACAAAACAAACTTGTTCTTATTTTGACCATCGCAGCTGTTGTTCCATATCACCAAGTTTTTCTTGTGAGTGATACGCTATTTAGAAGATGGGGCAGGCAAGAAGCTATTGCGTTCGCACCTCTTCCCGAGAAGCTTTCGTGCCATGTACACATGAAGGCATTATTTGTGTCGCCGATGTGAACGCCAACATTGTAGCAGGAAAGTTGGAATAAATACTCAGAACGAACTAAAGTTGGTACCAACATTACTTGTTCTAGATCCATGGATAAACAGTATACGTTGCTACTTGGTTGTTGGGAGTTAATGGTGACTTGCTTCAGAAGCACCCTGGCTTTCTCAGCTTTCCGGTGATGCAGTTCCAGTTGAACCTTTCCAATCGTGCTTGTTGCAAGCTTTGCTGGGATTTCACAATCCAGTTTGTCACAGGTGTGACAAGTGTCCATTCTTGGTCGACGAAATGAAAGGTTTGGAAAGGATTTTGTAAAAACAGCTCTACAGAATTTGTATGTGACTATAGAATAAGGATGCTTTCTTTGGAATGCTTTAAATAGTCTGTTTACATTCAAATCCGGACTATTCCTTATTTGACTTTGTTCGTGTATAGTGGCCAACGTTCCCTGGAATAGAATTAATGTAATCTTTCACAAGCTGATAATTATTTTCTGAAAATTTTGATGCCGTATGACGGTTTCTTATATCAGAAAAACAAGTATCGCCCAGTTTATTCTTGTTAATAAGAACATCCAGTCTTTTTCTCGTAACGTCGAAGGTATCCATAAAGGTTTTCTTACACACCGGAAGAAAGTCTCCTTCTTGATTTGAAAGAGTGTAGTGTAGTGTTATTTGTCGTCTACTTTCCTCCGGAATTTCATAATTACCATGGCGGCGCCGTCTAATCGTCGATAACTGAATGAGTCCCATTAGATATGTGCCCTGTGTTTTTGCATTTTCAGCATAAAATTGTTGAAAAAGAACTCTGCGTCTTGTGTAGCTAATGCTATTGAACTAAATTTACATGTACATGTAACTTAAAACCAAAATTGTACAGATAGAGAAGCAATATTAATATTCAAATTTTTAAAATTTGGCCCTTACCCCCTTTGTAACTTCCACTCTTCAATTGCGCCTGAAATACACATTATTAGCTTTCGATATATTGTGAATGTTAATTTGTTTATGCTCATTACATAGTCATTTAAACACTGTAATAGAATTTTACAATTTAACGTAATTAATGTAATGTTCTAGTTTGTGTGTGTATTCTCATAAAGCAGTTGTGAATATACTGAGATTACAATTTTTAAAGATTTGCATTTGTTATTGTCAATGATAATAACCACAATAATAAAATACAAACTAAACAGAAACGAACACACGGAAAATGTAACGCATATTTATAACCAAATATAATTCATACATAATTATATTTTAATAAACTGTATACTATCCTAAAACTCTTGAAATTATCATTTTTTATAAAAGCTTAGCATTCTGATCTATAAAACACAAACAAGATTATACTTTTGCTGTGATGTTATTTTAATTAGATTTTGTTTCCAAATTTCTAGTAGCAGAAGAGCGCACCACTTTAATGTGGTAAGTGTAATTATGGTCAAATTTAACGTACAAAAAATGTGATTTATAACGAAACAAAATTCTTCTAATTATAATTAGAATAAAATGTATAAGTATTGTATCGTAAATCCCTCAAAATTATAAATTTTTGATGTAGCTGTTCCTTTAAGTAAAATTTTATGACCAACTTCCAGTAGCAGGTAAGTGGACTCTTTTAATCTAGTAAGTGTACCTTTTTTTTTTTTTTTTT
>JABXWE010020676.1:0-12795 GCA_014611495.1 Limonius californicus | reverse complement strand
AAGAGGAACATTAAGCACTGGGAAGAAATAAATGAACGAATAATGAAGTTAGAAATAGAAATATGGGGATACAATATAGTGGTGATTGCAGTATATAGCCCAACAGACGATTCAAATGCAACAGTAAAGGACGAATTTGAGAATGACTTGACCGAACTGCTTAGTAATATAGGAAATAGTTTTAATGGGAGACCTAAATGCAAGGACAGGAAAAGAGCAAGACAGTAAGGTAATAGGAAATTTTGGAGAAAATGTAGTAAATGAAAATGGAACCAGATTAATTGAACTATGTCATAGGTTTGAGCTGAAGATCATGAATGGATATTTTCAGCACAGAGACATTCATAAATACACGTGGGCACAACCAACACGAAAGCTAAAATCAATCATTGACTACGTTATACAAAAACAACACTCCAAGGCAAGAATTACGGAGGTAAAAGCGATGAGAGGCGCGGAATGTGGCACTGACCATATATTACTAAAAGCAAAAATATATTTAAAATATAGAAAACAAAAAACGGAAGAGAAAGAGGAATCAGACCACGTAGAGCAAGAGAAATACAAACTAGAATTATTAAAAGAAGAGTCCGTCAAATTTCTATATAAAAGTAGGTTAGCCGGTAAATTTAGGGAGGAATACATGGAAATGCAGAGGGCAGTTATAATCAAATGAAAAAGAAAATACACGAAGCAGCTAAAGAAGCGTTGGGAGAACAAGAAAGGAAAAAAAAGACAAAGTACTGGTGGAATACCGAAATAGAAAACGAAATAGAGGAAAAAAGGAAATTATATCAAAAATGGTTATCGACGCAAGATCCAGAGGATAGAAAACTATATGCCAGAGCAAGTAGGGAAGTGAAAAAAGCAGTGATCAAAGCGAAGAACGATACTTGGAACGAAAAATGCAACGAAATTGATGGATACATAGGTGGAACTAAGACACAAGAAGCGTGGAAAACTATTAGAAATATGAAACAACCATCAAAGTCGAACGAATATTCAACTTATACCAATGCGATACTGGCAAGAATATTATGAGAAAACGTTAAACGAAGAAAGAGGGAAATATAAAAAAATAGAAGAGAATGAAAGAAGACGAAACAATGAACAAGAAATTACAGCCAGAATTACAAAGAAGGAAATCCAAAATGCACTAAAGGGCATGAAAAATGGAAAATCCCCGGGTACAGGAGGTATTCCGATTGAACTAATAAAAAATGCCCCAGAACAACTTATAGAAATATTGTTACAAATATTCAATAAATGTCTTATAGAGGGCGACAAAACGCCACGGGAATGGAAGATGGCTTACATCACCTCAATATACAAAAAGGGAAAAAAGGACGAATGTAATAACTACAGAGGCATTAGTGTATTATCCTCAATCGGAAGACTGTATGGAAAAATAATTAAAGCAAGAATAGAAAATGAGATTGTGATAGGGGAGGAACAAAGCGGTTTTACCGCAGGAAGGTCATGCACAGACAACATATTCTCGCTACGTCAACTCATAGAAAAAAGGAAAACACGCGGAAGAGAGACTCATGTAGTGTTTGTAGATTTAGAAAAGGCATATGACACCGTTCCCCGTTCAAAACTGTTCCAAGTATTGGAAGATGCGAATATAAATGAAAACTATATTATAACTATTAGAGACATACCATGAGCAAGAGAGTAGAGTAAAAATCGGAAACAGAACATCAAATAGTTTCAAAACTACTAAAGGACTACGCCAGGGATGTTGCCTTTCACCGACCCTATTTAAAATATATATTAACGAAGTTTTGAAGGAATGGCAGGCAAAATGCAGAGTAATGGGCATAAATATAGACGGTGAGACCCTACATACCCTCCTCTTCGCTGACGATCAGATAATAATGGCGGAAGATGAAGACGACATCAACTACACGATGAGACGATGAGAAAGCTGACGGAAACCTATGAATAATGGGGTTTAAAGATAAATTTTAATAAAACCAAATACATAGTTACAGGAGGAAATGGAAATGGAAGAGATCTAGACGTAGAAGGAAAAATAATAAAAGCATGTAGAGAATATAAGTATCTAGGGGTACTGATAACAGAAGAAGGCAACTGCCAAAAAGAAATAAGGAACACAATAATGCAAACCAAACAAGCTACACAAAAACTAAATTCACTACTCAGGTTAAACGATCTACGCAAACAAACAAAGAAAAGGATATACAATATAATGGTCAAAAGCATACTCACATATGGATCTGAGACATGGGAAATTACAAAAAAATACAAAGATAAGCTCCTAGCTGCGGAAATGGACTTTTTGAGACGAAGCTGCGGGGTGAGTCGACTGCAACACATTAGAAATGAGGAGATTAGAAGCAGGATAGAAATGGAAGAGACAATTATAGAGGAGATAGAAAAAAAGCGATTATTATGGTATGGCCACATGCGGAGAATGCAACCCGATAGATGGCCACAGCGTATTTGGACTTGAATACCACCTGAAAAAGAAAAAGAGGACGACCGCCAAGAACATGGGATGAAGATGTACGAGAGGCGATGAATAAACGGCAATTAGAAGAGAACCTATGGGAGAATAGGGAACTCTGACATTTAGGATGCGAGACACGGCCTCAATAGCTGTATAGATCGCAATATATATAAAATCCTACAAATAGTTTTAATGGGATCGTAAAATGGCAAAAATAATTTAACAATTTAGCCTTATAGTAAATCTGAATTCTATTTTCTCTACATGGCCTACGTAGTTGCTCCAATTTTCTGGTGTCACTTGAAAATAAGCTTCCTTGATTAAATTTTCAACGTCATTTGCCTTAAAAGTAGTATTTTTCGCACCTATATACCTTTTTACTTGGCTCCATACCATTTCAATTGGGTGAAGCTCACAGTGATACGGTGGTAAACGGGGAATTGTAACATTGTGTTTTTTAGCGATATTTTCTATTAAATAACCAGCATCATACTTATATTAAAATGTATTTACTACCTCCAGTAATCTTCTTCAAAATGATCCTTTGAGCGAAGCCAATCTTTGATGCGATCCTTGTTCCAAGAATTATTTGGAAATAATTCGGATTTCCTACTATGATAAGATGCGTTATCCATCACCACCACGCTTTTCTCAGGAATATTTGGTATTAACGAGTCTTCAAACCATTTTTCTAAAACTAGGCCGTCCATTTCATCGTGGTAGCCTTGCGTGGTTTTTTTTTGCCAAAAATGTGAGCTCCGCTCCTTCAATAAATCCATTACTGCTTCCCACGTTGAGCAAAACAAAATGGAACCCGCGTTGAGTCGGTAACTTTAATCCAGGCGATAAACCTTGGACAAATGCTTGCCTGAAGGATTTTACTGAAGTGTCCCGCCATTCTCTATCAACACTGTGCCCAATATTTATCCATGACTCATCGAGAAATATAATGGTGTAATTATTTTCTCTGTACTTCCGAATTTCACGTAAATACCTATGGCGCCACGTAATGATTTCTTCTTTTTCTAACAGCAATCCGCGTCTTTCTCTTTTTTCATATTGAAATCCTGCGTCAATTAACATCCTATATAGAGTGCTCTTTGAAAAGTTTGGCAAATCTTCATCTTCATGTACCCTCCCTAACACAGCTTTTAAAGTTGGAGGCGTATTTTGAAAATAAAACTGGTGCACAATTCTTCTAATCCGGCTCCATGTGAGTTCAGAATATTTAATTGTTCGTGAAGTTAATATTTTATCGGGCTGCCGTCTTTTTTTAGGTGATTGAATACCATCGGCCAAACTACCTTCTTTTCTATCTATCTATCTATTTCTAAAATGACAGGACCCAGATGTGCAGCACTCAGACCTTTTGATCCATTGTGCATCCTGTCTGTTGCGTCCCTCATTAGAGCAGATCCGACCTTTTGATGAAGGCCAGGATCTGTCTCAGTGGGGCTTTTCGAATGTCCTCAGGTTCTGGAAACCAGACCCCAAAGACCCTGAATCTGAGAGTGGCAAGCGCTGCACACCGACAGAGTACATGAATAGAGGTTTCTTCTTCTGTTTTACACTTCCGACAGAGGGCATCGTTTCTGATTCCCAATGTGGTTAGGTGTTTGTTCAGATGGCCATGGTCTGTTAAGAGGCCTACCAAGGCCTTGATGTCTTTCCTCCCCAGATTTAGTAGGAAGTCTGTTTGCTTTTGGGCTGGTCCTTCTATGAGAAGTCTCGCTTGCCTAAACGGTTGTTGTTTCCACCTTTGGACATGCTGACGTCTCAGTCTGTCCTGTATAGTGGCCTTAGTCGAGCTTTGAGGTACGCCCACTGCTGGTTCGGGTCCCCAGAGGTGCTCCAAGGAGCCCATCCGGGCCAGCCGATCAGCGTGTTCGTTACCCTCAAACCCACTGTGTCCCGGTATCCAACACAGCGTCAATCTGACGTTACGCTGCACCATCGCCTGTAGTTTTTCCCAGCATTCTAATACCAGCCGCGAGGTTTTCTTAGGATTGCTGAGCGATTTAAGAGCCGCTTGGCTGTCTGAGTATATCGTGATGGGCAAATTTTGGTATGCCCTACGAGTACATTCATCAGCGCATTCGGAGATAGCTACTACTTCCGCCTGAAACACTGACGTATGAGTCCCCAATGGTGTAGATAGTTCTACTCTTGGGGACTGTCCAAATATGCCTGCTCCAGTTCCGCCTGCCATTTTGGATCCATCTGTAAACCAGATTAGTCCCGTATTGGCAAGTAGATCCTGGGAATTTTCTGCCCATTCCTCTTTGGTGGGAATGTTGATTTCGAAGTTTCTGTCGAACGTATACCTTGGTACCATGCGGTCTACCCCCATGCAGCAGATCTCTGGTGCACTGGATAGTATCCCGCAATGCCCCATGTTATAGCCCACGTCCTTCCATAAGTTTAATTGCTTTACTCTCCAGGCCGCTAGCAGTGCCTCCAACTTCACTGCCATTGGCAGTGCTGGGAGCCCTATTAGCGCCTCGAGAGCAGCTGTTGGTGTTGTTCTTAGTGCACTCGTAATGCCCACACAGGCCAAACACTGCACTCGATTGAGGATTGTTCCCAGTCTTTGTGTATCTGCACCTTTCCACCAGATAAGCGCTGCATACTGATGATGGGTCTTACCATGGTTATGTACATTCAGTGTACTACCTTTGGTTTGAACCCCCAGGTTGTGCCAAAGGCACGTCTGCAAATCCAAAAGGTTGCAGTTGCATTCCTTGCTCTTTCCTCTACATGGTGTCTCCAAGTAAGTCTCTGGTCAAGTATGACGCCCAGATATTTTACTTTGGAGTCCCAGGTTGGGGGAGTGTTGTATAAGGTAAGGGTCCTTTCTTGTAGGTTCCTTCTTTTAGTAAAGAGCACTGCTTTGGTCTTCGTTGGGTTGACCGTCAGCGAATGCTCTCTGCACCAGCGTTCTACGGTATTCAGCCCATGTTGAGCAATCTCTAGGACTGTCCCGTGGAATCTACCAGTGGCCAAGATTACTACATCATCCGCGTAACCTTGAGTATAAAGACCTTGATTGTTTAGGTCAGTGATCAAGCTATTTACTACCAAGTTCCACAGCAGGGGAGAGAGTACTCCCCCCTGCGGGCACCCTCTGGTAGCCTAGGCTGTCTTATTTCCATCGCGGATGGTGACCTTGATGGTTCGCGACTGGAGCAGGTTTTTGATCCACTTTATGATCATGTTGTCAAACGCCCTCTCTGTTGCCGCAGCGCATATCTAGTTGTAGGAGGCATTGTCAAACGCCCCCTCTATGTCTAAAAAGATTCCGAGGGCTACCTCTTTGTGGAGCAGCGCCTTCTCAATCCTGTACACTAGATCATGAAGTGCTGTTTCCGCAGATTTTCCTGGTTGATATGCATGTTGGTTCGGATGCAGCGGGTTGTTTACCAGCAGTCCGTCCCTTAAGTGTCTGTCTACCAGCATTTCTAATCCTTTCAATAGAAATGATGTTAAGCTGATGGGTCTGAAGGCTTTTGGCTCCGCGTACGAGACGCGCGCCGGTTTTGGTAAGAATACTATCTTGGATACCCTCCAGGCCATTGGAATGTAGCCTAGAGTCAAGCTAGCTCTGTATAATTTGCAGAGAGTATCGATGAGAGACTCCAGCCCTTCACTGAGAAGTGCCAGAAAGATTCCATCGTCCCCAGCTGCTTTGAAGGGAGCAAAACAATTGATCGCCCACTTCACTTTTTCATGTGTGACTACTGAGTTGGCCTTATGCCAGTCCCCACGGGTTATATGAGTGATATTGTTTCCACTCTGTTGTATGTTGGGTGTTGCTGATGCCCCAGGAAAGTGGGTCACTAGTAACAAGCTTAAAGCTTCCTGCTCAGATGATGTATAGTCACCCGACGGCTGTTTAAGCGGCCCCATTTTGCATTGGGGGTCCCGTGCTAAGGCCTTGTATAGTCTTGCTGCTTCGGGTAGGGATTGAATCCCTTCGCAGAACGACTTCCATGACTCTCTTTTCCTCTGCCGTATGGCTGTTTTGTATCGTCTCTGATAAAGTTTGTAGGTTTCCCAGTCCGTTTCATTCTCGGTTCTCTTGGCCTTGTTCAAGAGACGTCGTGTTTCTTTACGTTGGCGATCTAGGGTAGTGTCCCACCAAGGAACATTCTTCCTTGATCTTGCCACCACTAGGGGGCAATTTCCTTCGTAAAATCTTATACAGCTTGTAACAAATCTGCAGCTATATCAACATCTACTGTATCAGCCACCCTTCCAGGTACAGTCCCCATGCGAGCCGTGAGGGACTCCCTGTAGGAGTCCCAATTAGTTCTGTCTGGGTTCCTGTAGCCTTTATGTTGGCTGGCCATAGATGTGAGTGTGAAGATTATGTGTCGGTGGTCTGACAGGGAAGCTTCATTGGATACTGACCATCCTTTGATGCCCTGTAAGAGATTTGGTGAACAAAGTGTGATATCAATTACCTCTTTTCTTCGCTGTGTCACAAAAGTTGCTTCTTTGCCTCGGTTTAGAATCACCAGGTCAGTCAGGCTTTTCTAATGTTATACAGAACTCTTTCCGACACTCCCGTCATTTCAGACACTTTTTTCACAACATCCCGCACAGACTCGTCAGTACTTTCATTATTAATGTGATAATTATAACATTTAACAGCAATTGCTTTTCACGTCTAGTAAAACTTTGACCTGCCTTAAGTAAGCGTTCCATTGCAATTTACAACTAAAACTTTTTGAATAATAATTTGCTTATATAGTAAAGACATGGTATGAACATGGATTTATAGTAATTAAACAAATTAAATACCCATTAACTAATTCCTGAGTATTGTCATTATTCTCCATGTGTACGATTCATTTTGAAAATCACATTAGTTTACAAAGAGAAATTCCTCATTGTATATAACAAAACAAATTAAGAACTTAACATTATTATCTTGGTTGGTTAATATTATTTTTGTTTGAGAATTTCGGAACACCTACCTCATTTCAACAAAATAAACCCGACGTGCTATTGTTAAGAGATTGTTACAGGCCAATCGAGCTTTTTCGACGATTCGTAACTAACTTGATATAAGAGGGCCTACAGCTTAGCTCAGAGGACTAGGGGGAGTTCGTGAAAATCGCTTATGTTAGAAAATCTAGTTGTGGACAGGGCGAGTCAAAATAAGTGGGTGCCACCTTCCAAATCCAGCTGGTTGTAGGTCCTCGTGGAAGGCCGAGAAGCCAGCAGCTTACGGGAACGGAATTTACCGTGTTTTTGCCTCTTCCTATATATTTAAAGCTTGCAAAATTCTTACACCAACAAGTACAATAGACACAATAAGAGACAGTAAACTTTAAAACACATATAATAAAATAGTTAGAATGTGGCAATACAATAAAATAACACGAGTTATAATGCAAAAGTTTGAATTACATGGTTAAAATCCTTGAACGTTCAGGAAACTCGCCGCTGTTGACGCACAATATTTATATTATAATTAATCTGTGTGGCCAATCGCGTAGTTTACAGGAAAAATACTATATTAATATCTTTTACAAACAATAATGAATAGCGATTGAAGATTGCTTTTAGGTTGCATAAAAAAAGTTCAATATCGCGAAATTCTGCAAGTTGACGCGAGCAAAAAAAAAGGTTTATTTTACACCGCACAACAAAAAAAACTGGTTCTTTACCTTGAAGTTCAGAGAAGACAAGCACAACTCCGGCGATTTCCGGTTGCAGGGTCGGAAAAAAATAAAGGTCCGGAGGACAACGTTCTTCGGGGCAGCGTTGGGACAAGGTGTAGCTGTTACGCCCCTGTAGAGTGTAGAGTGACAAGTTGCTTCCAACTAGGTCAGTTAGCGTGGAGACAGAAGAGAGACTTTTTCGGACGACGGGGACGAACCAAATTCCAGCAAAACACTTGCACGATTTCCTTTTTTCTTTTCTTTTCACTTCACAAAGATCCGAACTGAATTCGACAGGAGCAATTAACTTAGATTGTCCAGCACCAAGCGAACCTTCTGTTATTTTTATTTATCCGACTTTCAGTCGATTTGATTATGCTCTACAGCAAACGGTAATACGATAAACTTAACAAGAGGGCCCGCAAAGGAAAAGAAAAACTATCTCCCAAGTCACGTCCGTCAATCTCAAAGGTCTGGCTTCCACTCGATATATTTACGGCCCTTCCCTTCAGATGTAATTTTGGGAAGACACCGGAGTCACGAAAGGTGGAAGATTGACTGACTTAAAAATGTAATGGGGACCTGCACTTCTCCCCTCAAAATTGCACCATATTTTGAAATGTTATGCAAGAGTTTTAGAAGGAATTTCTAACACGTGCAATGCCGAGATCAACACTTCCGAAAATTTGGTCGGCAGAAAATCAGCCTACAAAGAGAACGTTCAAGGTTTAAGGGAACCGGCCTTCCATAACTCAATTTTCAAGACAAAACAAAATAGCGAAAATGGTAACCCAAAATAAGACTGCAATTAAAATAACGTTACTAATTCTGACGAAGCGGCTAACAAATTACGAAATTAATACATATAAAACGGTACATTTTAAAGTGAACATAACAAGATTACGAATACTGGCAACAATGTCATTTTTTGTCCCATAAGAAAATCATTGCCCTATCTTCTCCATGCTGCACGGCGACTCTGAAACGCACTATAGTATGTTAACCATATTTTAGGGAAAAGAAAATTATAGTAAAATACACTAAAGTAAACAATTTTTATATCATTTAATTGTCTTTCTATTTGTTACCATTTCTTGTACCTGCTGTGATAGACAATCTGTATAAAATTAGAGGAATTCATCACTTCAAACTAATATAGATTCTGGGAATTTACATGCCAAACATACTAAATCTTGTTTTTTGTTTTTCCATAATAGGTAAACTAATATCCAAAGTGGCTAAATACCCACATATAGATGATTATCGACGCGCTGTCCAGGAGATGGACGAAAAGGAGTACCTAAGCTTGTGGCTTGTTATGGCCGAAATTCGCAACCGATACTGTTCTCTTCACGACATTGTCATTAAAAATCTTGATAAGATCAAGAAGCCCCGTTCTACTAATGCCACAGAGTCTTTGTATTAAACCTCTTTCCTGTTTGTACCTACTACATGTAAAACCTTCAACCCGGACTTTAAGTTGTTTTAAGGGAGGCAGTTTTCCGTTATATTGCCGTCTATTCAAATAAAGGTGTAACCGTTCAACAAAATTTTGGGTCTCTGATATTTTGTAAACTTAATTGAAAAACAAAGAGCAGTTTGTTGTAATTTCATAATAAAAGTGTGTATTATTTATTCTACAATTTAATATCAATTTTAAATATTTCATTATCCTTTCTTTCCATACGCCAAACCATTATTTGTAGTCATTGGGCAATCTCTGCAAGGTGTAATAAGTACAAGGTTTGAAAATAAACATACTTGTGTAAATATCAAAATATGGGGGCACATTGATTAAATTTCCTTTAAAGGTTTTTTTAAATAAAATGGGCTCCTAAATATAATTTGTTTAAATCTTATAGTATATTACAGATTATTCAAGTAAGTTTGTATTTGCAAATCAAACCATTCTTTTTTAGTCCGTTTTCCAGTTTCCAGTTGTGCATCACAGAAATCCAAAATTTGTAAAAAAGGTCCCAGTTTCAATTAAAAAATCAAAGAGTTAGCTTTTTGGGAAAAATGCAAATGCACATAAAATATTTAAATGGAAAAAAATTAACAAAATGAGATATAAATAAAAAAAGACTTAACACATTAGAAACATTCCTAGTGGTCCAATGCCAAATCCTTGTGTGAATAAAACGATGTTGTTGGTTACAGTTTAAACAACCTTTAAGGCTAGTATGACACGACGCAGAATTTTGTGTTTTTACAAAATTTTGTGTTGTAACATACAGCAATTAGTGTACAAAATTCTGTAGATTCATGCTCTTAAATCTGCTGAAATTTGTTTAGTTTGCGACGTATTGATGCGCAAACGAGCAATTTTTAGTGTTCATCAATGATCACAGAGGGCGGAGAGGTAACTGTTCTACCACGTATTTACCCCGCCGCGCCGAAGCTATATCCCTGTCTACACTTAATATAACTTATAAACTCAGAAATACCCAAAAACAGGAAGATAATAAAATACAAAAGAAACAAAAAGTTCAAGATTTGTGGTTATGTAAGCAACAGTAAACAATATTTGTATGAAATCGTGTTAGAATTCTACTTCATCGACAGTCACCTGACTGTTTTGACAGTTTTCGCACAGGTAGCGTAATTTTGACCTGTCTGCGCATGCTCACAGACAATTTCGCCCAGAATTCTGGATCCTGTCATGCATGAAATTTGTACAAATCCTTTGTCCTCTGTTCAAAATTTTGTAGAAAATTCTCTGCCGAGTAATATGTGTTTTGCAGAATTTTGTACAGAATTATGTTCAAAATTGTATATAAAATTTGGAACAAAATTTTGTACGAAATGTGTTCTACCACGTATTTACCCCGCCGCGCCGAAGCTATATCCCTGTCTACACTTAATATAACTTATAAACTCAGAAATACCCAAAAACAGGAAGATAATAAAATAAGAAAAAATCAAAAAGTTCAAGATTTGTGGTTATGTAAGCAACAGTAAACAATATTTGTATGAAATCGTGTTAGAATTCTACTTTATCGACAGTCACATGACTATTTTGACAGTATTCGCACAGATAACGTAATTTTGACCTATCTGCGCATGCTCACAGACAATTTCGCCCAGAATTCTGGATCGTGTCATGCATGAAATTTGTACAAAATTCTTAGTCCTTTGTTAAAAATTTTGTAGAAAATTCTGTGCCGTGTAATACGTGTTTTGCAGAATTTTGTACAGAATTATGTTCAAAATTGTATATAAAATTTGGAACAAAATTTTGTATGAAATGTGTTCTAGCACGTATTTACCCCGCCGCGCCGAAGCTATATCCCTGTCTACATTTAATATAACTTATAACTCAGAAATACCCAAAAACAGGAAGATAATAAAATACGAAAAAAACAAAAAGTTCAAGATTTGTGGTTATGTAAGCAACAGTAAACAAAATTTGTATGAAATCGTGTTAGAATTCTACTTTATCGACAGTCACATGACTATTTTGACAGTATTCGCACAGATAACGTAATTTTGACCTATCTGCGCATGCTAGCAGACAATTTCGCTCAGAATTCTGGATCCTGTCATGCATGAAATTTGTACAAAATTCTTAGTCCTTTGTTCAAAATTTTGTAGAAAATTCTCTGCCGAGTAATATGTGTTTTGCAGAATTTTGTACAGAATTATGTTCAAAATTGTATATAAAATTTGGAACAAAATTTTGTATGAAATGTGTTCTAGCACGTATTTACCCCGCCGCGCCGAAGCTATATCCCTGTCTACATTTAATATAACTTATAACTCAGAAATGCCCAAAAACAGGAAGATAATAAAATACGAAAAAATCAAAAAGTTCAAGATTTGTGGTTATGTAAGCAACAGTAAACAATATTTGTATGAAATCGTGTTAGAATTCTACTTTATCGACAGTCACATGACTATTTTGACAGTATTCGCACAGATAACGTAATTTTGACCTATCTGCGCATGCTACCAGACAATTTCGCCCAGAATTCTGGATCGTGTCATGCATGAAATTTGTACAAAATTCTTAGTCCTTTGTTCAAAATTTTGTAGAAAATTCTGTGCCGTGTAATACGTGTTTTGCAGAATTTTGTACAGAATTATGTTCAAAATTGTATATAAAATTTGGAACAAAATTTTGTATGAAATGTGTTCTAGCACGTATTTACCCCGCCGCGCCGAAGCTATATCCCTGTCTACACTTAATATAACTTATAAACTCAGAAATACCCAAAAACAGGAAGATAATAAAATACGAAAAAAACAAAAAGTTCAAGATTTGTGGTTATGTAAGTAACAGTAAACAATGTTTGTATGAAATCGTGTTAGAATTCTACTTTATCGACAGTAACATGACTATTTTGACAGTATTCGCACAGATAACGTAATTTTGACCTATCTGCGCATGCTCACAGACAACTTCGCCCAGAATTCTGGATCCTGTCATGCATGAAATTTGTACAAAATTCTTAGTCCTTTGTTCAAAATTTTGTAGAAAATTCTGTGCCGTGTAATACGTGTTTTGCAGTATTTTGTACAGAATTATGTTCAAAATTGTATATAAAATTTGGAACAAAATTTTGTATGAAATGTGTTCTAGCACGTATTTACCCCGCCGCGCCGAAGCTATATCCCTGTCTACATTTAATATAACTTATAACTCAGAAA
>JABXWE010020674.1:0-17265 GCA_014611495.1 Limonius californicus | reverse complement strand
ATTTAGGACTTTTCTGGCCTTTATCTATTTTTTCCTTCGTATCTTCGTAATCTAACAAACCTTCAGCTTTAAGTGCAACTTTTTTAGATTTTTTTTGGTTATTATAGACACAGATAACAATTCTCCAGTTCTCCGCTTAAGAGCGTTCGATCGGTGTAGGTATACACTGCTGCTATACAGAGGTTACGTTTTTCCTAGTTTCATCGCTAAACAAAAAGATTTCGTAATGAGGTTTCCGCTGTTTTATTAAGAAACCTGCTTTCAATGCTGATGATCGATTACATTTTTTGGAAAATATTGTTTATAAAGATAATTGGAATGCAACGACTGCATACAGTGGTTTAGTTAATATAATTTTATGCTTTTAATATAAAAGATATCACTATGGGGTTTTCACTGTTCTATTCAGAAAACTAGGCGCTAGGGCACTTGTATAATTCCTTCTTTTTATTTTTATTTAGGTTGAACAGTCACAAGTGAAATTGTTTAACTTTTTTCTATCATCTACACAGTTTCGTCATGATGGGATTTATATAGACGGAGTTTACATACTTTTTAATTGAATTAATAAGAGCACCACCGTTTTTTTGTAAGTTTTGTTCTAGCCCAGTTCCTAGTTTAAATGGTTCAAAAAATAAATATCTTTCATTTTAAATAAATAAACGATAGAAGAAAACAGTGACTTGAAATATCGACTTTAGATCACAGAATCGTAATTCTTAACGTGTAACGCCGCACACAATGCGAAATAAATTCTAAATAAAGAATGTTTTTTTATTGAGAGGAAAACGCACTTTAAACTTCTTCACAACGCGCAGGAATTTTTACCTTGTTTGATTTATATAATGTTTACAAACGGATGTGCTTAATAATGTATAAAGCTTGACTGCCGACATGTTCAAAATTAATAACAATAAAATTCAAGTGCTCAGCGTTAAACGTGTTGGCATTGACACTATATTTGCAAAACGAACGCAGATGTGTGTCCTATTGTTGTTTAATTAATACTTTTATGATTTCATTTGTATTGTGCCGGAATTTCAATGAAGTGAAGTGAATATGGGGGATGCTTCACAGAGAAGCTCATTATCATAAATCTGTAAACTTGTTTTGGTGTTGATTCAATTATATAATTTAATTCCGACGTCTAGTTTAACTACGCCCGTCGTACCCAGCGGACTCACAGCAACTCTGTGTTCACATAACGTTATTATTTACATGCATTTTTACTTGTAATTTATCGACAATTTTAAATTCTTGACAAATAGTAGGTTTAGCGTTGCAGTTTGCGTGTTACTTATAATCTAGAATTGTGTTTTTGTTTTCAGAAAAATAAAAAATGGGAGTGATTGTTAGTTATATCAATGGAAACTCAAATTCCAACGAACCCGACCCTGTCACAGGATTAACACCGAAACAGAAACAATTAGTGGAGCATTCATGGTCTATAGTTAAAAAGGATTTGGTTGGAAACGGAGTACAATTGTTTTTGGTGTAAGTAATTTAAATTTTTATTTTTAATAATCTTAACAACTTTTAAATAATTAAGTTTCTTATTATTCTTAAGAAAATCAGGTAGAAATATATACCCTACGCCACTACGGTGTAATTTACAAGTTTAAAAAAATATGTATTTTCTGGCTGTGTTGTGGATTCTTGTTTTGATATTGGATGTTAAAAACAATTTTAAGATTAAATCATTAAATAGGATTGTGTTTATACCATTTTGTGCTAAAAATACTCCCACAATACTAGAATTCATAAAATAGACCAACAACGAAACTATAATTCTATTAAGCAATTTTTTGTATGGTTTGTTTCCATTTCAATTACGTTTACATTTCTGGTTCGTTATTTGCACAATGTTAATTAACTTTTATTACAAATTGCTTGTAACAAACAGCAAAAGTCGTTCAGAAGTTTTACTGCTTATTTTACGCAGAAAATTTAATACAGAAATTCGTATGGGCCAGGAGTAAAATCGTGCAAGCCGAGGGTTTACATATTTTACAATCTTTTGGAAAATTCAGTCAAATATTTTCTTTAATCAAGGTCGTATTTATTACAATCTAATTGTGAATCGCACTAATGGACATACACCAAGTAGACCGCGCGAAGTAAAGAATTTTCAATAATATATAATTTTAAAGTCCGTAAAGCAAATGTTTGTTAATTATGCACTTTCGTGTTAATTAGTTCCAATGTATTGAAAATGAATCATATTTGGTCATATGTTTTTTGGTGACCTTCATATGCCATATGCCATATAACAAATGGTATTATTATAACAATCGTTTTAATAACACTTGATTGTTCAAATACGAGAGCAATTATAAAAACGCATACACTTATAATTAACAAGTACGTCAAATGTAGGAAATCTTTTTTAAAATATGTAAGACAAATTATTCCACCTTCTTGTGGTTAAAGAGGAAGTGATTCTGAGGTTAATTATGGCTTGGCTGGAATATACATAATTGTGTGTATGTGTAGACACCACTTTAACGTGCCCTTTTTTGTACTTCTTTTCCAAAAAAATCTTTTGATTGTATGTGGTCAGAATTATACATTCTTCTTACAGCTTAATTTACAGTTTTTCTAAGGTTTTCTTTGTCTGTATGGACGCAAATGTCAATAGTAAAGTGGCTTAAAGAGGTATTAAAGTGACTCAAAATAAGCTAAAGTTAGGGTTTTCTACTGCCATCGTAGCTACGTTAATAGACAACCTTTGAATAAGTTGAAAAAATTATCGAAATAATCAATCATAAGAACTCGAAATAAAACAAATCGAAAGGTCCTGTAAAATACGGGAAAATCAACCTACTTTTATGTCATATGTGGAATTAATTTAGTGAAATGTTTCCACCCTATTATATACTAAAATCCCTTAATAACATAATGCGTGCAACCCTAATCTTAAAATTTATCCGATTTTCTAACAATCAAAACAATGTTGCCAATTTACTTTATCGTACATTATACGTATTGCTTTTTAAATTGAATGCGCTTTGCTTTCTAGCGTTCTTGTAGAAGGCCATAAGCCTCCGAAACAACAGGGAAACAAATATAAATGTTTGTCGATGTGAAAAAGATTTATTTAATTTTTGGTTGCCAGGTCACTTTGGGATTTCCTTAAGTTAGTTGTCATTTAATGGTAATGACACACTAGAAGTTCAGAAAACTCGCCAATTGACTAGAAATTAAATATGAACTGTTAGCTTTCTAAAACCACGAAGTTTATCAAAATTGAACAAGAAACAAGAAAGTTATTTACAATTCACTGAAGTGATAAAAAAAACTTTGAAGAGCCATGTACACGTAAAGATGCCGAATTATATAAAAAATTTGCTGGCTTATTTAGTGGTTCAATAAGCTCGGCTATACTGTAGCAATAACAACAATCATATGAGTTTCTTGGAATTCTTCTAGTTAGATAAACTAAGGTATTTGAATTGTTTGACAAACTTCGATGCATTCTATACAAGTTCCATAGAAATTAATTAAATTTGTTCGTCTTGTTTTCGCGTGTTTGAATTTGAATGTGTGGTAGATTAATTTCATTATTATAATTCATAAATACCGCATCTTATGCCATGTTTTGGATATACCGCAAGTTATTGCTAGTATGTGTGGTTTTATTGGAGAGTGCCGAATGCACTTCTCGAGACGGACGACTGGTTGCTTAAGCATTAATACACGATAAACTGAGGCACAGAGGTTTTGTTGGAACGGCAAATCTTTACGGGAACGTTAAAGGGGTAACAGGGTCAATTTTATCCATATAAAATGATAAGAGAAACGTCATGGAATTGTCAACTAAGCTGTTGAATATTCTTGTTTCTATTTAATCCGACGTTATCATCGAATTTTATTGAAAGAAAACGGCGCTTATACTATTTTTCTGCCTACTCGCCCCAAGCGACTACGCCAACGTCATCGTTCAAGAAGAAAAATAGGTAAAACGGAGCGGCATTTCAAAGAGGCCGGACGCAAAACTCGGGATATAATTCCTGAAAACGCCCCGACAAATGCGTCCAGTCAATCTTCAGAAGTGTGTTCGGGTCTAGCCAGTGATAACACACATACTAGCGTAACTTTCCGGATAATCCAAAGGTGGGGTAAGATGCGGTATTTACGAATTAAGATAATGAAATGAATCTAACCAACATTTAAACTAAAACGCACAAAAACGAGGCAAGAGTCACAACCACTTTTCTTGAAGAGAATTTCTGCCTGCTGTTCTTGCTCTATTCTAGTTATTGTTTAATGAATGTGAGAAGAGGTGAGCGAATTGAAAACCGAACAGATTCTTCTTCTACACTAATCTAAAATGTAATAGCGCTAATTACTTCTAACATAACTTCTCTATCTCTGCAAATCTCTGTAAAATACTACAAATTCTTGATGGGTTGCCTTCTGAAAACATGTTTTTAATGTGGGAACATCAACTTGAAAAAATTTCAAGCAATCAAATGTTCACTTGGAGCAGATACGAAAGGTTTTAAGAAAAATCATAATACGATGAGATGATAAGTTATGCATTTAGAAATTAATATTGTATATCCACAGTAAACAAATAAGTGTACCAACTGAACTATACTTTCATTAGCATTAAATAGTTCTAGAAAATCATTATGAAGCGTATGGTTTAAGTGAAGATATACGTTTTGCTTTTTACAGTCAAGTCTATCTACAAATTTATTGAACATACTGTAATATCTGAAAATCAGAAACAAAAACCAACTTCTGAAATCCAAATCGGCACTAATTTTTTTTATATTGATTTAACATAAACGATTTGTATGAAGGTGGGCGATTTGAAGTAGAGAAGTAATATTTATATCAGCTTTATAACAACCGAAGTGAAGTCTCGAAAGGGAAGTGAAAATCACGAAATGCCGTTAGGCAACTCTTTGTGCAATTTGCTCGAACGAATTGAAATAATAGAATCTCTTATTATAGACAACACTTGTTAAGATATTAAAAACCAATAGAATATAATGGTATGCAGCGATCTTATCTCATATGCTTGTGTTGCGCATTTGAAAGTAACACAGACATAGAGGACCTACAGCTCAACGTTGGCCACGGAATAACGGAAAGTGAAAACACTTCTACTCCACAGAAGATTAGAAATTAAAATTGTTTTCACTCACATGCCACACGGCACTCTACTTCAGTTCTCAGTCCCGTTAAGATTTGGAGACTAATGTAAAATATCTTTTGCTGTTCCTCATTCTTTTGAACCTTACTATAATTATGTTTTAGAAGTTGTGTTGTTTGTTTATTCCTTTCATTGACTAATTTTAAATCGGCAAATTCCTACAGTACTTATTTTTAAATGATAAACAGTAACACTACATCCAGTATGTGAGGAGCGACAAAGAATTGTATAATTCCAAGGCCATCACCATCTTTGCAATCATTTATAGACACTCGGTACACCCTAAGAACACCACGATCTACTTTAACTTTCGATGGAGTTGTGTTAATTCCTTAAATTAAGTCATCTAATTTAAACAACAAAGGAAACAACTACTCACTCCTGCTGTATCTCATACTGAAGGATGTCTTGAAAACATCTGACCAAGTATATCATTATCTGTCAGGATTTTTTATTCTGTCTGTGTTCTAATCAACATTTTAACAAAAGATTTTACTGTTCATTGACGTACGTAATTTAACTAAATTAATAGAGGAATTTTAATTGTGTATTGATGTCATAGCCGAAAAAGTAATAAACAATTTCATTTAACCATTACTTTTATTTTGATCTATCAGTTTATCTTGGCGCAGACGAATTTGTAAAATACGCTTTTTTTTCAGGTACTTCAAAAATCACCCCGAGTATCAGAACTTTTTCCCATTCAAAGATATCCCATACGAAGATCTCGCAACCCACAAGAAACTAAAAGGGCACGCCGCCAACGTCATGTACGCACTGTCTGCCATAATCGACCACTTAAACAACAACGAAATTTTGGTGGACCTTTTGGAAAAGAACGGGCTATCGCATGCTAAGAGAAACATCCCAGAACAGGCCTATTGGGTACGAAAATCGGCCGTTCAGCATTTTTGCCGAATTAAATTTTCCTCTTTTTTAGGATTTGAAATCTTCCGTTTTAGAACTTCTAGAGGCAGGACTGGGATCAAAGTTCACAAAAGACAGCAAAGAAGCGTGGGACAAAACATTAACAGTTGCTTTTACAGTTGTCACAAAAACTATAAAAGAAAATGCTCAGCAGTGACGAGTTGAAGAATCAACTATTCAGAACTTTGTACAAACCATGACCAAATAACGTTCAGTTTTATTTTTATAACATAAAATAGCTTTGCAAGGATGTGAATTGGGCCGGATAGACCTGTATGGGATCAAAAAGTGAACAAAAGATTTGTTAATTAATTCATTTATTCCCTCTGTGTAATTAGAAAACACTAATACACATTTAAATTATATTTTAAATCTATTTGCAAAGCTATTTTGCACAATTTTGGTGTTTTGTGCTATTCGTAAATCTTAGATGCTGTAATATTAATATTTCTGTGTATATTTTTAAATATGTCGATTTTATTAGACGTAGTTTTTAATTAACCACAAGAACAGTATAGTTTTATAGTAATATATCTTAATACTGTTAATAAAGTCGTTGTGAATAGTTAAGTATGTTACCGTTACCTAAGTAAGTGTTCAGCACGATGTAATTAACCTGCAATGATAGTTTTGTTAACTACCATTTAAATGAAAACCTCACATATCTCAAATTGTTAACTTTTAATCGCAGCTTAAAATAATAAAAACAAATCTATTATTTTTAGTATTGAATTTGATGTGGCAGGTGGAAGTTGCACAAGAAATAGCATATTGTCACGAAGTGGATCTTTATCCAAGTCGTGTATTAAGCAGCTGAATTGGAAACGACCATTACATCTAAAAAATAATTTATTAATACCTCACGGCTACTAGTGGTAGGACTGTTCTTACAGAGAATACTATTTAACCTTACAACCCTACGTTATGCATATTCAGAGATAGCGGAAAAACATAACACCTGTATGAACAGGTAGGCGGCCATCTTTATAAGCTTCTAGATTTTTGTGGGAGTAGAACAACCTGCTTATTTTGTATTATACTTTTATGGCTCTAGTAAAGATAAATGGAATTCCACTGAAATGCCGTGTGGTTATTTATCTTTCGAAGGAGCTTTGATCTATACATTTTCAGTAGTTGCAACTTCGTGTGTTTATATATATATATATATATATATATATATATACAGGGTGGTCCAGATTTATTTCGGGAAACTTCACCAGCGTGTTCCAATAACCAAATTAATGTAAAAAGTTTATATAAACGTGGGTCCTTAAATGCTTCCTAACGGAGATATCGCATCTTAAGGTTTTAATAAAAGAATGCCAAAGAACAGAATTTATTATTTAACTATCATTACTAGGCTGATATTACAATACGAAATAGCAGAATTAATTATGTAGATGTTCAAACTGTAATCCGCCAACCTCTATATATTTCCTATAACGTCGAATCAGTGAATCAATCGCGGTAGATATTTTCAAAGGATTCTGCCTCATCTCATTACAAGCTTCTTCAATACTTAAAATTAATTCTACCCTTGTATTAACGGGCGTTGCATATGCGTTAACTTTTAACTTTCCCCAAACATAATAATCGAGCAGAGTGAGGTCTGGCGATCTTGGGGGCCAGGGTACTGGTCCTGAGCGGCCAATCCAACGCTTTGGATAATTTGTATTTAACCATTCACGTACTTGTAATCCAAAATGCGCTGGAGCTCCGTCTAGTTGCATCCAGCTATCTATTCTAAAGTAAATGGGCATTTCATCAAGTACATCGTTGAAATTTGTGTCAAGAAACTCACGAAATACTGCCGAATTTAATCTTGGTGGTAAGAAGTATGGACCATAAATGTTATTATGTAAGACACCGAGCTAAACATTAACACTAAATTCATTTTAAAAATTGCGTGGTCGAGTCTCATGCGGATTTTCGTGTCCTCAAACATGAAGATTGTGATAATTAACTACTCCGGTTCTCGTGAATGTAGCTTCATCTGTCCAAAGTATTTTATGTAAAAATTCATGGTTATTTTCTACCTGATGTAAAATCCATTCACAAAAGATCAACCTTGTTTCTGCATCACCAGGATGTAAATTTTGTACAGGTTGAAAATAATATGATTTTCTATGATCTGCATGTAATGTTCGTAACACTCTTGATTTTGATACATTAAGTTGTTGAGCCGCTCTGCGAGAACTGAGTCGTGGATTTTCATTGAATGCTTGAAGAACACCGTTAGTAATTCTTCTTAGTATTGGGTTGTCATTTCTGTTTTGTTCGTTATTAGTATACATACCTAATTCGCGAAAACGCTAGTATCGACGAAAACTTGAGAATCTGGAAGTCTTCTATTTGGGAAACGCCTTTGATATTCACGCACTGATGCTTCGGCATTGCCGTTACAGAATCCATACACAAAATGAATATCTGCATATTCTTCATTACTAAATTTCATGGGTATAGTGGTAACTGTATCACAAGCACTTTTCAAATCAGTAAACATAGTAAACTGTATAATTTTTGATAGATTAATTCGTCACTTGTTTTTCGCAGCACGCTTTCATTATCAACATTACCTACGCCTATTTGTTTTACGATTTTAAAAATTTTAGATAAAGGCAGACTGTGCAATGTAAAACATTATGTATTATTGCATAACACTTTAAGATTCGATATCTCCGTTAGGAAGCATTTAAGGGCCCACGTGTATATAAACTTTCTACATTAATTTGGTTATTGGAACACGCTGGTGAAGTTTTCCGAAATAAATCTGGACCACCCTGTATATATGCGGGGGTCCTATGGCTATTGCCGCTTCCAGCATCTCGATCTCCAAAAACTTCCGTCTTCCCACTCATCTTCGTGTAGTCCTCTATTTCTCATGGAACATTCTATCCCTTCAAGCCAGTTTTCTTTGGCCTTCCTCTCTTTCTGCGATTTGTGGGCTGGGCTCAGTGCCCATCTCTCCTATAGAGGTTCTGCATGATCTTAGATAATCCATCTCTACTGTTTCCAGTTTTCTCCTGTTTTCATCAATTATCTGCCAGCATTCAGATCCATACGTTGTTATGGGCTCCACAAGAACTTTGTAAATCATTACTTTTGTTTTAATTTTTATTTTTGACAACCAAAGTAGAGATTTTAATTTTTGTATTGCTGTTTTTCCTTGCGTGCTTCTTCTCTTTATATCTTTTGTTATAATAGTACCCAGATATTTGTACTCGTTGCATTGTTCAATAGTTCCATAGTCTGTCTCTATACTTTCTGCTTTTTCTCCTGTCACCAAATATTCGGTTTTGTTAGTATTAATCTTCAATCCCCATTTTGCGTATTCATCTACAAATTTTCGTAGCATGTAATCCCAATCGTTGGCTATAATAATTTGGTCATCGGCAAATAAAAGGCTATATAAACAATCCCCTCCTATTTTTATTCCCATTCTGGAACATTTTTTACTCCAGTTTGACAGAGCTTCTTTTATATATATTTTAAAGAGCGTAGGGGATAAACAACAACCCTGTTTCAGTCCCCTTGTGACTTCAAAGTCCTGTGACAGTTCATCCCGTACCTTAATCATACATTTTGTGCCTTTATATATATTGTGAATACATTTCACATACTTTCTATTTAAATTGCTTTTTTTGCAATACTGCAAATAATTGTTTTAGTGGGACACTGTATTATGCCTTTTCGAGGTCGACAAAAATGAGATGTGTTTCTTGCCAATCGCTTCTCGATCAACTATCTATCTGTGAAAATATTGTCTAGGCAGGATCTACCTGCCCGGAATCCGCTCTGTTCTTCAATTTCTTCCAGATCATTCTCTATTCTTTCCTTTAGCACCTTTTTGTACAGCCTTCCCATAGAGCTAGTGACACTGATTCCTCGATAGTTGATGCAAATCTTTTTACTACCTTTTTTATGTATAGAACTGAGATGTGCTATATTCCAATCTTCAGGTATCTCTTGACCCGTCATAACACATATATTAAAAAGTTTCGCAATTAATTCGAGCAGTACCTCTAGTCCATTTTTCGCCAATTCTATAGGAATGCCGCCTGGCCCAGCAGATTTCCCGTTTTTCCATTTTCTAAGGCTTTTCCGTATTTCGTCTACTGTGACTTCATCAATGTTCTGCTGTTCTTCATATATTTGATTTTCGTTTTTATTCCATATGAATTCCGCTCTATCCTCGGTCAGTAGCAGTTTGTAGTAATCCTGCCATTCGTTTAGATTAATCAACGGTATATTTATTTTCTCTCTGATATCCTGTCTGATATTGTTTATCATCTTCCACGCCTCTGCCACCTTAGTACCTCCCATGTAACTATCTACTTCTTCACGTCTTTTCTCCCACATCTCATTCTTACATTTTGTGACTTCTTTCTTGACCTCCTTGTTTGTCCTAACATACATCTTTCTATCTTCGTTGTCTCTTGGCGATATCCAGTTTTGGCACATACACTTCTTCAGCTTAATCATTTCTTCTATTTTATTATTCCACCATTCAGGTGTTTTTGTCAGATTCATATCTTGGACACCCAATGCTTCATGTGCTACTTCAACTATATTACCTTTAATCTGCTGGTACATTTCTTCTGCATTTCCATCCATTATTTCTTTCAGCTTGTTAGCTAGTCTCATCTTGTAAAGAAACCTTGTTGAATCTTCCCTTAAACTCTCAATCTTAAATTTTGCGATGTCCAATTTATTTCTTATTAATGTACCTACTGTCTCTATTTTCGTATTTCCGGAATTTCATGTACAATACAGTTTTTAACATAAAGTGATCAGATCCACATTCTGGGCCTCTGTATACTCTAATATCTATAGCTGTTAGTTTTGAGCACTGTCTTTGTACTACATAATCCATTATAGAGCGAAGATTTCTTTTTGATTGAAATCATGTGTATTTATGAATTTGTTTGTGAGGGAAGAAACCATTCATAATTCTTAGAGAGAGTGACTTACATAATTCTATTAATCTTTGGCCACTTTCGTTAACAGTATCCTCTCCGTAATTACCCATCACTAAACTATTTTTGTTGCTACCTGTTCTTGCATTTAGATCTCCAAGCAAGATTACTTCTTTTTACTTTCCCATACCTTATAGGTATAGGGTAAGTATTGAAATCATGAAAATTTTCGAAATCGAGATTTTAACGGATATATCCGTTTTGGGTCTCTAGGAACCCAAAAAAGTGGTTTTTAAAAAATGTCTGTCTGTGGGTGGGTATGTATGTACGTATGTGACGCTCCTACAGCCGAAAGTATTGCTCCGATTTTGATGCGCTTTGGAATGCGGGGGTGTATCGAAAATTCATCGAAAAAATAAGCTTTTCAAAAAAATCCGAAACCGGAAGCGGAAGTTACGCATGTTTTTTTGGTATCATTTTTTTCGTGATTACAATTTTGAAACTTTTATCGCGGATAACGATAGAGGGTCATAAGACAAATCTGCTAGTTTTTTTCCGAACTCGCTAGCTTTAAACTGAAGGGCGCTACGATTTTTTGAAATTTTTGAGTTTAACGCCCAATTACTCGAAAACGGATGAATCGATTCAAATGATTTTTATTTTCTGAATAGTATATGAAGGGTAAAATGAGGTGATATAAAAAGTTTTTTGAAAAATTATAAGGGGCCTAAATTACGAATTTTCAAAATTTTGGAAATTTTCAAAAAATTATTTCTCAAAAACTGCTCCAAGGAATTTTTTTAAATTTCATATGTCGATAGACCTCGCAAGGGGCTATCGATATATTTTTTGAAGAACTCCGTAATTTTCCTGTGGCGCCCCCTACGAAGCTTGGAAGTTTGAAACTTCAAACTCCTTTAATTAATAAACGAAAAAAGATAGGAAGCTGGGGTTTTCACTGAATCGCTCAGTGCGTAATGGAGCATATGAATATGCAAAGAAATATTACACTCGTGGATATATGTAAGCGCACCGGCCCCCTCCCCCCTCTTTTTTAGAAAAATATTTTTTTTATTCTAACGGTTGTTATTTGTTTGCGTCAAAGAATCTTTTTCCGCGAAAATAAAAAAATCGATTTTTTATGCCCTACAAAATATAATTTCCAGGGACTTAGAAAATTTTACCTCGGTAGCAATAGCGATCGGTACTAGTTAGACCGCGCGACGGCCTAGCGGTACGGACAGCCCCGCGGCGCCCGCGCACTTTGGTTCAGAACCATTGCCATACTGTCGCGCTACATTCATTTCTTTAACCGGTATTACAACAACAAGTTATAAATTATTTATCAAAATTAGCGCTTGAACAACCGTTTTGAGGAAAATAACTCTACTGTTGAATAAAGATGATATGAACAATTTCCAGTATGGGAAAGTCCAGGGAGGCAGTCGCGTCCACTTTTTTAAGATACAGCAGTAAAGTAGTGGTTCACCTCAGCGTCGTGTTATTCACACTCTCAAGCAATTTTTAGATTATGGCATTGCTATCCTGTGATTGTAATTTGGTTACTGAGTGGGTGGTCGACTAGTTAAAGCGCTATCTATTGGATTAGATTATTCTAGCCGTATTTAACGGATTAAATCGTTAAAAACTGCCACAAATCGATAAAAAATGTTATCTAAAAGTCACTGTCAACATAAACATTCTTTAGAAAGCTCTTCCATAGTAGTTATTAAAACTTCATCATATCATATACCTATGAATTTATCTTCACTTGTTCTAGTTTTTCGTACAGTGAGAGTGAATCTTATTGTTTATTGTTGTTATGTAGGTAAAGATTATGTACAGTAAAAAAAGAACATTTCTTACATTAAAATATCTTTGCAAACAGAGCACCAAATTCTATTAAATTATATAACATAATTACCACTTTCTAATTGTCCCTCTTGTGATAGTGAAGTAGAACTGCGATAAACTACCTCTACATAATCAATTCTTTAGTATTACTTCGTTGCTTTCATGTTAATAATCGTACCAAGCAAAGCTACTGTGTGCATAATAAGTTTGAAACAGACATTGAAATACACTTAAGTAAACAATTTATTATCATATATGGATATCTGTAAGTGGAATGCATATCTATAGCTGTAATAGCGTAGTTTAAGCTCAGGCAGCCACTATATCCTACTGAACATGGATATTGACCCGCAGTAAATGTGTCTATTTTATTTTGAGGCTCAATGGATGACAGTGGTGCGAAAAGCATGGGCAACGATATCTGTATTTTATCAAAAATAGATTATCATATCGCCAATTAAGGGTAGTAATTTGTAACAATAAACTGATGCAGGAAGTAACAATAAATTTGCATAATGTAGTGAAAATGAGGATACAGTAGATGCCGCTTATTGGAATCACGGATAATGTTAACATTCGAGTATTATTATCACTTTCGCAGAGAAGGGGCCTGACATAGGAAAAGCAATGTATGTTCTAATCATAGGTTCGGTTTACGTTATCATCTTTTCCTTAGGAATAATTTCATCCAGGAGCAGTAACCATGTTTGCATACATGTTCTATTTGTATTTTCAAGCTCCAATGATACCCTCTCTTTCGTTAATTAAATCTGCAACCTGGTTGGCAGCAGCTAACTCAGTTCCATTCTAATCCTTTGCAATGGATGATATAAAAATGCGTGATTTTAGCTTAAAAGTAAAAATTAAGATTTTAGAACTGTGTGATAAGTTGTTTGAACTAAGCCAGCAGAATGCAGCGGCACAATTAAACATTTCGTAACCGGCGTTGAAATAGCAAAGAAAAATGACAATTTAAGCACTAAAAGAAATCGCACTAGAAATGACGCTCAAGTGGAATCTGCCTTGAACCTCTGGTTTGTTGATGTCCGTGAACATAATGAACATGTAGATGGCCCGTTGATGCGCCAGCAAACGGAAGAACTTGCGAAGAAAATGGGAAAATAAAATTTTGTCGGAAGAATGGTTTCACCGTTTATTATTATCAAACGGTTATTGTTATCAAAAACCCCGAGACCCGATGTGATTACATTAAGCGACGTGCACTGCATAATGATATTCACGCATAGAAATACCTGTTTAGCATTTCCCACTTATATAAAATACTCAGTTTGTAAGTACCACAAATAAAACAACTTAATTTGTTTAGATTTTTGAGAATTTAAAAGGGAGTCGCACTTAGCGGAAATTGCTAAACCTGTGAATATGGGAAAATATGGTTTTAATCCGTTCACAGCAGCTTAGTAAATATTTCTGACGCTATGCATTGGTCATAAAAACGGCGTGCCTGGGATTATATTTGCCGCCCTCGCAAATGTTCCCCGCATCTTCTAATGCAGGGATTACCTTGTTAAGTTTACTGTTAGTTCCAGAGTAAGCATCCAGCAGCCTGTTAAAATTATTAATGCGGCTATTATCTTTCGAAAATGAAATTATAAATGCTAAGAGATATAATTTGTAATTCACTTGATGGAGCTAAGCAAAGCAAGGTTTGATGAATTTGTTTATGGTATGATCCATATTGGTTCAAATATAGACACCTTATGGCCTTTTCAATAAGGTTAGTAACAAAGTTAATGTTGCAGCATGCAATAAATAGAACACTCATTTTATAACTGTTAATCGAAAACATTACTATGTTTTTCATGCAAGCACATACAATATATACACTTCGTTTCATATGAAATGCACCACCCATTAAAAATAAAGCTACGGGTTTGAAACTTTGCTAAAATGTTTCATTATTGCGTATGAAATGATCAGGATTTAAAAAAATGATTAGCAATTATAAGAAAACAATAAGAACAACGGAAACAAAATTAATATTGTGTAACATTGCCATGAACAGCAATGCAAGCATTTACTCATCGTGGCATGCTTTCTATCAAGTGGTCTATGTTCTCCTAGGGTATCCCGTTCCATATAACCTCAAGTTGGTGTCTCAGCTCGTCTAAGCTCTAAGGAGCTCTTGGCAATAATCTTAGTCGTTGGCCCATCATGTTCGATCGGCGATAAGTCCGGTGATCGTGCAAGCCATGGCAACATTTGCAATTGTGCTTGTTGGAGGCACGTTCTGGTAATGTTGGCAGTGTGTGGACGTGCGTTATCCTGTTGGAAAATACCGTTTGGCAACGTCTGCATGAATGGTTCTAACACCAATTGCAGGACATTATGAAGATAGCGATGAACATTTAAAGTGCCTGGGACGAACACAAGAGGTGATCTATCGAAACAAATCGCACCCCAAACCATAACTCCAGGTGTTGAAGCTGTATGGCGTCTTTCAACAAACTCTAGATTTCGCCTTTCTCCTCGATATCGACGTACTTTCCTATGGCCGTCATTTGCCCACAAACAAAATCTTGATTCCTCACTGTCGTTCCATTGCTGATTCCAATGCTGCCGCTCTTGACACCAAGCAAGCCTAACAGCCTTGTGAAGTGCAGTTAAAGCGAGCTTTATTTTTAATGGGTGGTGCATTTCATATGAAACTGAGCATACCATTAAATTACGTTTTTGTAATAAATTTTTTTTTCGAATTGTTTTTGATAATGAAAATTAACTTATAAGTCCCGAAAGGTAAACAGTGCATTTATACGTTTACATTAAGTGTTAGACATTCTATTTGCCATAGAAACACTAGATCACTCAAGTGAATCTATTTTTAAAGTAACGCATATCTATAGCTTAATTCTCTTATATGCTGGAAAAGCACATTTGTTGCCGTTTATCTACTGTTTGTACGTCATTGGTTAAAACATAGCTTTTGCCACTCTACAGTTACCTGTTATACTATTTACAGTTCCTACCTATAAAGAGAAGTAACAAGGTCACACACACGCAAACCATCATTCATACAATTAACACAAATGGTGAAAATGTAGAGAGCGAATGTAGTTGAGGGAAGTGGGGGGGGGGACGTGATACAAGTACAAAGGGGACCCATCATCTTTAATTAATCCCCGATGTATGAATGGCAACCTCGACACCGTAAGGTAAAAGAGGAATTGATGAAGAAAGAAAGAAGAAAGAGAACACTACCCAAAAAAGCGCCACTGTGTTGCACTTGCTCTACGGTTTCCTGGACTTTTCCATACTTCCAGTAATAAATACAAGTGTAATTCAATCAGGAATAAGCAGATACCTGTTTGATTTTTGAGCAGTGTTACGTGGAACTGAGAAACCAAATATAAACATGCTTTCAATGGTATTACCGGAAGTAATATTAACTTTTGATTTTGAAATAATTGGCAAAACTTTTCGAAATATACATAAACTAGGCATGTACAACTTTTTAAAGGAAGCATGTTACAGATTACTGACTTATATTTTTCATAAATTCGTAAAATTTCATATTTTATAGTTCCTTGAGGCCTACATAACGTCACAAAATTTAATTAACAATCCTAAGAAATAAATATTTTTGAGAAATGCTTCATGTTTTGATTGGTATGTTTTAGTTAATAGGGGTTAGATTCCGAATAATAGCCGCCTCATTTTGAAGCTAGGAAGTTAAACAAGAAATCTTTCGATTTGTATTATGTGTCCCCATACTATCAAAACTGCAGAATGTAGTATTTTCATAATAGGATGCATTCTTAAGAATTAATTTTTTATTTGAACTCATGGGAACGCAACGCAAATCAGATAAATCAAAATGTCCAATTTAAGACATTTTAAGTCAATTATAACAATTTAATGCCTATATTATGAAGAAATGTAAATTACAAATAAATCTTCTGACTTTTTGGACATATATACAATTTACACACACACACACACACGATCATGTTTGTTTTCTTCCTATGTATTTTCGTTGTTTTGAAAAAAAAACATTATTATGTAACAATTATTAAAATGTGGTGTTGTTCCAATGTTGGTGAATGTATTCAGAACTTGGATTAACTAATCCATACTTTCGAATTATATGTAAGATACTACTCCAGCAAATTGAAATAAGCTTTTAAGGTTGTAGGACTCTCTGGTATACATCTGTAGTTAAACAAATTTTGCCACAAGTAAAAAGTAAAAAAGTACGTGTAGTTCTTTAGAAGGGATAGATAAATGATTTCGTTCGTCGTCTTCTTATCTGTATCTACCCTCCTCATAGATTTAGCGTTGGAGAATTAATTATATATGTGATTTTGTGGGTATTACTTGAATAATCGCAATCAACTAAACGCGATTGTAATTGGAAATACCCACTGCTGGAAGTGACGAAGTGTA